>NIUQ01004416.1:0-13796 GCA_002796945.1 Plectus sambesii
CTCGAAACGCGAGGTACTTTGGCGGCTGCGCAAGTCGCAACTTTGACCAAACTTCTTCCGCCGATTTGTTGTGAAAGATTATCTGTAAGCAGATATTTTCCATGCTCACTGAAGCGCAGCAATCGATGGCCCAAATGTCGCACATTCACCACCTCTTCTACGCTTTGTTTTTGTTTTATGGCAAACAGCGGTCACTAACAGCTGAAAGGAGTGTACCTTATTCTGTTGTCAATTACCTATAACAAAATTGCTCAGCCTTACTGTGATTCTAAGATCAAAGGGAAAACACTGAAAAGGTGGCGAATCCGCAATAAAGACAATCGACAAAAATACACACCGCAAATGAGCCGATAAGAAATGCTCCATTGACCCTTTTCTGACCAGCCGAACTTGTATAGAACACAATGCGTTTCTTGCTTAGCTACAACATATATGATCAATACAAAGAGACAAGAACATAGACGCTCGTACCTTGAGTTTCGAGATAAGCTTCTTGCAGAAACGATACAGAACGGACAAATTTAATGGACCAAAGTCAGAGTAAAAACTGAAATGACAATTTTATTGTTATAATTGCACTAATAAGACTGCCCACCTTTCGTAATGCACTTCGCTATCAACATTCAAATATGACGTCTGCATGTCAGCCTTTGGACGCATGTTATCATCGTATGAGCAAAAGTACAACCGATCTGCAAACAATCGCAACAGTTAAAATTGCATGTACACCACTTTCACTTTTCATTGTATACTTTATTGTTTCTTGCAAGATTATCCGATCTCAGGTGAATATAAAAGCAATTGAACATCTCAGGATCTAGTCAAAAGAGGCATTAGACGGCCTCTGCACTTATCAGAATTTGTTTAGCATGCAAGTATTGGATATGGGAACCCAGAAATATTCTACAACGCATTCGCAGCAGTGTAAAAAAGTTACGAATATTCACTCACAATTTCGTCGCTCTTAAAGCAACCGACTGATTCATTAAGATACAGGAAGCATTTTAAAGATCGATCATACAGATCGTAAGGAAATGGTACTGACCGCATAGGACAAAAACTCCAGGCCCTAGACATGCATAATTAAGGTTCTCCATTCAACATACATATGATCGCTCGTGCAAAGGCACAACCTGCCCATTTTCAATTGTTGCATCAACTCTACCGATAAAACGAAATAGAAAACATCTGAAAATGCAAGCAAAGGGAAAAATGGCCAACCTGGTAATATTTCAACCATATTACCGCATTGTCGCGGCAGGGGCAAAGACGTCATTGTAGCTGATCGTGCACAATCCAACTTCACCACCAATATCCACTACTCATATGAGCAAAACTGCTGATCACTTTGTTCAGGACAGCTGCATAAAAAATAACAAAGTAGACGTCCTTTGATCGCCGACGAACACGTACAGTGCGATTCACAAACGAAGCGTGAAGTGAAGTGAATTAAGCTGCTGACGAATCTTGTCGTAGCAAGTATCGCTTAGTATCAACACTTTTCTATAAATTTAATGCGAAAGCGACTTTCAAATGAATCATAAATTGGCTACAGGGAAACGTCGACGCCGCTATTTTAAGCAATTTTCAAATCCGCGCGCCGTGGTCATGCACGTGGGAAACATAATTTTGTCGACGCTTGGCCTGCTTTTGCAGAGTATCGGCAATCACATAGCGTCCGACCATACGCGATTTGAAAGTTGATGTTCAGGCTCACGGCATGGTTAAAAATGGGTTCCACTTGGATTTTATTTGGCGGGAATTATGACTGTGAATAATAATCGAAGTACCATTAGACGATCGCGAGATGGTTGATTTGCATGAACTAGATCCCCTTTTGAAAATTGCAGGCTCGTTCCTGTTTAGCTTCCTTAGCTGCTTTTTAGTAAGAGCACGAAACATTAACAGATAACTCTGCTCTGACTTGCCCAAAGTGTTGATGGCAGTATTATTTAGTTATAAGGCTGCGTAACGCTTGAAGTAAATGCGAGAAAGGTACTGGAATATTCGAATGAAAATGCTGAAACAATCGTAAGGAGGAGCGACTTGTCAAATATCCAAATTTAATCTTTTGAATGTCACCGGTTATGACAGAACAAATCATTTTTTTCAAAAATAGCGAAATATGCTGGTATTCGTTGCCGCACGACTATGGTTACAGCGATGACGATTGCCATGAAGGTGTAACAGTTGAGCACTTATTGATGGCATCGCAGTCGAAACAGTTGAGTTACTCTCTACACAGAAAGATTACAAAAATAAGCTGTGAAATTTCATTTAACAAATGATGAAGTTTGGAGTGATTTAGGCTCTTTTAACCAAAATGAAACTAATAGACTAATATTTCGATACGACAATGAAGCAATTATATGACATATATTAAAATGCTGCACGATTATGAAGCGCCACCCCTAAAGTAAACTGGCTTTGCATACAGCTGCATGTATGCTTGTGTACACATGAGGCGTTAGACTGATGCTGGTGCGAAAGCCAGTAAGTGTAGGTTCCCTATTATGCTTATGAATCATATTTTACAAAGTCGATATCATTAGTTCTGTATTATCATCATCGGATGAGATAATGTATAATCGTATAATCTTCAAAAAACTTAATGATACGCAGATAACTTTTAGTATGGCACAAATTTAAGTTATGACTCTTTGGCGTTCATCGATAAGGTATATTCAGCAAAATTATTTTTTATAGCCCCCTGCCAACTTTGTAATATCATATTGAAGCCGTGAGGTACTATAATTTCAATCACTCTCGTTTCCATTTTCATGGCAAAAGCACTTTTTATGAAGCTCCATAAAAATGCTGTCAGCGAGTCCACGCGACCGAGAAAAGGACATGGATTTTTGGTATTCAAGTGATAAATGGAAAGGCATCCTCGGAGCTGATGAAGCTGAAACGATTTGCGTTCCTCCGTGTCTTGATGTTCTGAAGAATTGGAAACGAAATGATCTTGATGAAGCTCTACATTTGGCGCCAAATATTTCGGGTCAAAAAGGTGAAGCGGCATTCATGTTGAAATTTCAAGAACTGAATATGGGTGGAATATTGGTGTCTGGTCTGCAGTTTCATGAACTTGAAGCTAGCCGAGCTGTACGAAAAGAGCTCATTCAAAAAGGCGAGTGGGACGTCATATTTTTTCACCAAAACCGCGGCATATTTGTCATTGAAGTGAAAGCAGTTGAGGTAAACGATGAAGATATTGTCAACAAACGGCGTAAGAAAGCAAAAATGCAATTAGATAAAAATATCGAAAAGATAATGCACTCATTTCGCATGCTGTATCAAAAGGAATGCGCCTATGTCACTGGATTCATTTGTTTTCCCTTCCGAAATGAAGATCGTGATAGCTATGAAGGATACAGGGTCATTGATAAATCTGCATTGGATGATCACGCTCTTCTCAGGAAATTTTTTGAACCACAAACAAACGAAACGACAATAGAAGTTTTCTTGCTTCGCTCATTTGCGGCTGAGTTCGTGTGCTGTCGCTCAAAAGTCGAGTTCCACTCACAGGCTTACAATGCCATGCAAGTTGCCACTTGGATCATGGAACATGATATAGCGCGAAAGCAAGATCCTACAAAGTTAGTAAATGTGCCCGGGAATGGACCATCTGGAAAAATTATCCTCACAGCACAGCAGCTTGAAATTGTTGAATGCAGAGAAAAATGCATTACGATATATGGTGCACCTGGTTCGGGTAAAACTCTTATCGTGATGCTACGCGCTCTAAAAGCTGCCATGGAAAATAAGGCAGGTTCGGTGTTCGTGTTTGTAAATGAAAAGCTGAAAGCAAAATATGAACATTATTTCTTGGAGGAAGAGGATAAAATCTTTGTTAATAATCATCAAAACATTGATAGAAGGCCAAAAGTTCATACAATAGATAAGATAAACTTTGTTAAACCGGAAGATGACGTTTTCTTTGATGAAACACCTGTAGAAGACTCTTACATCGAGAAGGTTGAAAGCAGAGTTAATTGCAGCGGTAGCACTACAGTAGTATTTACTGGATTGTATAAGCCTGGCGACGCAGTCACTTCATTTCGTCTTTATCGACCACGGTTACAACAGTTCAAACATTTTGAACTGATGAAAGTGCTTAGAGGTACTGGAAACATCTTTGAAAAGTGGGAACAGTATTACCCACTCGGTATCACAATCGGACATAATATTCATGGAGTCGCAGTAAAAACTGATATTTTCGACAGCTTTGAACAAGTTCAGAATGAGATTGCAAACAAAATAGCTACTTTGACCAGCGCAAATATTAGTAATATCGATTTGCCATCATTGAAGAAGGAGCACATTGCCGTTATTACATGCGATGATAATGATTCGACTGAGATGAGAAACTATTTTAAGACAAAGGACATCCTTTGTGGTCAAGTGAATGATCAAGCTCGCAAGTTAAAGGATTCCAGTATTGTGGCCGTTGACGTTTATCTGAATACTCCCTCGTATGAATGGCCAATTGTGTTCGTAGTATTGAAGCCGGGCATCACAGAAGAAGAAATCCTGCCGATTGCTGCTTCTCGATCCATTGCTAGTTTATCGATCTATACGTACAGAAATCTCCAATCAAAGAGCCCTGAATTAGTTGCAACGCAGGAAATCAAAAACGGTAAGATAGTTAGTAATTTGAGAGTGCCACCGTTGCTATATAAATTGCCATGTTTTTGATGCCAACTAACATTCTTTTTCCTATGTGTTTTGAGGGCTTTGCCCAGTGGGACTTGGAATTTTGTCTTTGTTAAAGGGGTACGCTATGTCAAAACTTTTCACTTCTTTTTGTCAAGCGTGAAATTGAAGGACAGGTGAAGTTTTAATATGCACTGTTAGCAATATTACCTGACTTTTGCAGATGAAGTCATGTCACATTGCCATAGGCAGATTTCTTTTGAAACCATTCATTAATAATTCTTGGGTAATATAGATTACAATGCAATTACAAATGTTGTTAGCCTCCTATTGTATGGTGAAAAGAAAGTAGGCGAAAAGTTCATGAAAACGCAAAAAATTAAAAACTTGATAAATCGTATCCCTTCAACAGAGAGATATTTTTATTCTCGCCGCCCAGAGCATTGAAGGCACTTATTGACTTACGCATAAATACTAGTGCGCAGCTGCCTGACTAATGTTTTATCAGAGTTTTTGTTATTTCGTAAGGTTACGAGTGAAAGATGCAGTTTGAAATACGTGCATATGCGAATTTCTTGCTTGCTTCAGGCACGCTTTGATGGCTCAGCTCTGCGTAATCTCTACTAATTATCATTTCAGTTCTCTGCGCTCAGCAAGCACTGAAAAAAATTTACTTGACAAGATTTAAAACAGTTTATCCCTTCTCCTTGCCATTTACATTTGACATTGAAAATACTTGGGTTTCTTTGGCAATTAAGGGAAACTGGAAAAATTCACTTGAGACAGAAGACCATGCAAAATTGATAGAGAAAGCATTTGAGAAAGATGCTAATTATCCTCATAATGAAATAAAGATCCTGATAATTGAAGGAGATCCAGCAACCGGAAAGACGTCGTTAATGCGAAAACTGGCTTATGAGTGGGCAAAAGGAGAGCAAGGCCTGCTCTGTTATGATCTTGTTGTGTATGGTGAATTACGAGAGGTGCGTGGACAATCAATCAAAAGGGTTACAGATTTGGTGCTAGAATGCTCAAAAAAATACTTCTCAGATAGGAAGAATTCATTAAACAACCAGAGCTATGAAAATCTCAAGGAGCTAATGAACAACGAACAATTTTGTGAAAAGCACAAGATTTTGGTATTGTTAGATGGCTATGATGAATCATCTTTAGAGAAGCAGTGCACAGAACTGAATTCATACTTATCAGCAAAGACAATTGATGACACACCCTTACTTAATATTGTTGTAACAACAAGAAAGGGTTATTTATCATATCTTCACAGACGAAAAGGAAGATTTGTTTTTGCTGAGGTCCTTGGATTTACAACGGATGAACAAAAGAAGAAATATATAGTCAATCACTTTGCTTCAGTAAAGAATTCGGCTGTACACATTGCTGCGGTGCACTGCTTACTGAACAAAAACAAAAATTTGAATAAACTTGCTGTAACCCCCCTGTTTCTCACCTTCATTTGCCTGGTTCACGAAAGAATTATTGATGGTACACAACTGGAATTGTACTGCAATATCATATGGTGGCTTATTGATAGACATCAACAGGATTTTCCTGATCGCGATATACCAGCTCTTTTTGGATTTCAAAATTATTCTGGTGATAAGTTTGAAGCCATTCAAGATCATTACTTACACTTTCCTCAACTCCTCTGTCTTGGCAACATGGCATTGCGCAGTTTACAGGATAATGTAATTAAACCTTCCGATTGTGCTCAGTTTAATCTGCAGCCTATAATAGAACAGGTTGGATTGATGAGAAAAGAGAAAAAATATGACAATTCATTCAAACTTGCTACCTCATTTCACTTTCCACATAGGACCATCCAAGAATTTCTTGCTGCATTTTATTGCCTGTGTTCAAATGATCCCATTAGTGAACGGTTGTTACCTGGCTCTACACTGGATACATCAAACATAGCAATGGGTGAATTTGAGAGATTTCTATTAAGAATCGCTTTATCCGACCAAATGCCAATAAACACAGAAAAACGCAAATGTTATTTTGAGAAAATTGCTGATATTGAAATAGATGTCTCATTTGAAGCATTTAACAAAATTGCGGGTTTCAATAACAAGCTGCTAATTTGGTTCCTCTCACAGTGCACGAACGTGCAAAACATCCAAGTGAACGGCAAAGTAAATAGAGCAGGACACGGCTCACACATTTTGAAAAGTATATTTGCACACGATACATCAACCATCATATCCTCAATGTCCAATCCAACACTTTTCTTAATCAGTGACTTGATTAAACTCCGTTCAATGATATTTTGGAAATGCACATTTGAAGCCAATTCTCAGCTGTCCTTCACAAATTGTCCATCCCTCAAAAATCTGCAGTTCAGTAACTGTAAAATTAACAGCACAAATCTTGATATTGCAGCATTACCAGCAATTGACAGTGTTTTATTTAAGGAATGCACATTTGAAAAAAAATCTCCGCTATCCATTACAAATTATAAAACCTTGAAAAATCTGCACTTCAATAGATGTGAAATGAAGAGCACAATCATTGGTATTTCTACATTGCCAGCAATCGACACTGTGGAATTTCAGGAATGCACTATCGGTTCGGCAACCTGGCAGTCAATTACAGATCAAATTGGGAACAGTTCTGTTAAATGTTTGAAGCTATTCTTTAAGGAAGATATAAATAAGGAATACTTAAACTACGTGCAAAAATGCAAGAATATTGAAAAAGTGAAAATTAAAATATTGGGCGATTGCATAATTCGTCAAAATGATCTATTATCATTCAGTGACTTGATGAAACTCCACTCTGTGACTTTCGAGCTCCAAGCATTGTCATTTGACAAATGCAAATTTGAAGCCAACTCTCAGCTGTCATTCACTAATTGTCCTTCACTGAATAGCCTGAAATTCCATGGATGTGAAATTAAAAGCAGCACAAATCTGGGTATAGCAATATTGCAAGCTATTGACAGTGTTTTATTTGAGGAATGCAAATTTCAAGCCAATTCTCAGCTGTCATTCACAAATTGTCCTTCCCTGAAAATTATAAAATTTCATGGATGTGAAATTAAAAGCCATACAAAACTTGATATTGCAACACTTCCAGCGATTGACATTATAGAATTCTATGGATGCCAAATTAACTTGATATCGTGGCAGTCAATTACTGATCAAATTAGGAACAGTCCTGTCAAATGTTTGCTGCTTTCGGTTGATTATTTTGTGAAAGAACCCTATTATGATTTTCTATATCATTTGCAAAAATGTAATTGCATTCAACAAATTCATGTTAAAGATGTTTATGATTCTGTTTTGAATCGCTATGAAAAAGAAGTGACGGTAAATTTAGCAAAAATAGCACAAAAAATAGCAGGACTCATGAGCATCATTATTTCGAATGGTTATGGTAGCAGACTTGATGCAAGCAGAAGATTGAGTGAAATGAACAAAGAACGAATTGAGAAAGCTGGTCAAGAAAGAAATCCTGACTTTACTGTCAAGTATGTTGAACAGAGCTTGTCCCGAGGTGGGATAGTGAAAAAGACTAATGTGAGTTCAGAGTTTTCATTAATCAGAGATATTTCTCAGTTATCGTATTGAGAAAACGATTGAACAGCCTTCCCTATCCTTGTATGGACTCACTTTCATGTTCCATCCCCACCCCGCCTTAAAATTATTATGGGATGAGGTAGTCAACTCATCTGTTCATTTTTTTCGTAGCTATTTCACTGATTCTCATTCTAATTTATTAGGGAATGCGGTAGCATGCAATAAATGTTCGTTTTATTATGAACTAATTCGTTTGATCACATTGTTGGAATAAAAATAATGTTCAGATATTTAACGTGAAAATAGTGAATACACTCTTATAAGCTGATATTTTTAAGCTTTTCAGCGAGGTCAACACGTACCCAATCAATATAAGTTCATCTGATAAGAGATTCGCATGAGCTTGCCGTAGGCGCCCTTTCAAAATTGACGGGCTCGTTCCTGCTGACTTTACTTTACTTTGCTTATTTGTTTGCTAGAATGGGAATGAAACATCAATAGCTAACAGTGATTTAACTTGCCCAAAGTATTGATGCCAGTGGTACTTAGTTATTGCGCTGCGCTCCGCTGGAAGTAATTGCGATTAATGTAGTGAAATTTTTGAATTAATATGGTGAAACAGTTTAAAGGAGGAGCGACCTGTCAAATGCCCAATATCCATCTTTTGAAAGCCATAGGTAATGACAAAATGAATCAATTTTTTAAATTTCATTCGTCTTGCACACTACTACAGTTAAAGCGCTAAAGACTGCTACAGAAGGTATAAATGGAATATTTTTGCTGAGAAGGCAGTCAGAATGACTGTGTTCCTACAATGAAACCCGGATATAAAAGCCATTTTGTGATTTCCCGTGCACCTGTACTATGCTACAGCATAGGAGCCGACCACGGATATAAGAGATACGGATATAAGAGCAATTTTTCGACGGATTTTGTGGCCAAGACCCGGATATAAGAGCAAGCACCCCATAAAATGAGAAGAATCTACCAGATCAAGCGGTAGAGCCGGTGCTATAGTAAGCGAAAGGCCGCGGGTTCGATTCCCATGATGTTCACGTATACTCTAGAAGATTCACAGGGGACGTGGGAATCGAACTCTCGATCTTTCGCCACTATTGCACCGACTTTACAACTTGAGCTCGCATGCTCTAGACGCAATACTTTAAATGGAGTTCTCAAATGTGCATGCTCTTATATACGAGTTTAGACAGAAGAAAGCGCCAAAAAAAACAAAATCAGGATGATCTAAGATGTAGGTCACTATACTCCCTCATAGATCAACTATACGTTGACTCTCGCTATGAGCAATTTCAACGTACACTCGTTCAACCTCAGATTTGGGACTCATTTCCGTGATTTGGTGCGCTTAAACTGTTCTAAAAAGGTGATATTGTTCAATGAACAGTATGTTCTAACCTTAAGTGCGATATCTGACGTGTTTCTGACATTAAATGTTACAAGAAATGGTCGACCCCGTATATAAGAGCACCCCGGATATAAGAGCAATTTTTCGATTTCCCGGCAATGCTCTTATATCCGGGTTGCACTGTATATTTACGCAAGCAGAGTTAGAACTGATTTAGGCAATATATAACCGGATTGCACAGAACAATTGTAATAGTCTGGCATGTCGATGAAGCAAATATATAGCTTGTGCTTGTATGTTCCGTAGTTATGAAGCATATATGATCGCCCAAAACGTATTCAATATATTTTACACACACACGCATGCACTGTACACACATGATACGTTAGACTGACGCTACTTGCAAAAGTCAATTGTTGCAGATTTACTATTATGCTTATCAAACGTAGTTTAAAGCTGCTATGAAGTAAGCCTCGCCCTGTCAGACGGCACTAAGCAGTGCCAATCGGACAAGCTCAAAATTGTACGCTTATTTTGCTCTATTATCTATCCGTGACTTGCTCCGTGAACAGCGAGTGTTAAACAGTGCAGTTTATTTTCAATTTATGTTAAAAATCCTAATAACATTATTTAACAATGTAGAATATTCGTTAGTATTGATTACTGTTCAGCAATAAAGTCGATTCTTTAGTTAATCGCGTGGTAAGTATCAAAATACCACGATGATAGAGTAAAACAAATTAACTTTTATTCTTAAATCTCTGTGTAAAATTTTGCAGCCATTTGATAAAAGAGATCTGAGGATAATGTAGCGATATTTAAACCTATATTCAAAGACACTAAAGCAATCCACGTAAAACATGACACCGAATGTGGCGCTCCCACGTTGTGAGAATTTACTTGAATAATGTTAATGTTTTATTTTTGTAAGTTTTCTTAAGTATTATCCTCATCGGAGGACATGGGGATTATATCGTATTTATGGGGTTATAACATAAATAACTATAAAAAGTCATGTTGTTGCGTAATAACTTTTCTTGGGCAAAGCATTTAGTTTATCATCCGTTGGCGTTCGTTGACATATGATCCTTACCGGGTTTTTCCGAGAAACGGCCCCCCCAAACAAGCGCCCCGTGGGCGCTTTTTTGGGTTTATTTTCCGAAAAAGCGCCCCCGGGGCGTTTAATAAGATTCGCAATTAATATACGTGACTCACCATAGCAAGCAAATTTGTAACACTTTTATACACGGTTTTTGACAGAAATTGCAATTAATTTAAGAAATAACATACAAAAGACTATGCTACTTCTTTGCTTCGCATATTTAAGTTGCTTTGCGCTGTTTTTGTTCATAAACGATGAATAACACTTTCATGGCGTATCTTATGATCATATATAGCGTTTCTACTACTTTCCAAAATAGCGCCCCGGGGGCGCTTTTTCGGATTTCAGCTGGACTCGTCAAAAGTGCCCAAACAAAGAAAGCGCCCCGGGGCGGTTTCTCGGAAAAACCCGGTAGCTAAATTATTTTCTATAGCCCACTGCCAACTCTGTAAGATCATATTGAATCCACGGGGTTCCATACTTTTAGTTATTTCCATTTTTAGATTCATGTCAATAACACTGAGTATGAAGTTCCTACCAATGTTGTCAAAATTTTCACGCGACCCAGAAAAGAACATGGATTTATGGTATTCAAGTGATAAATGGAAAGACGTTCTTGGAGCAGATGAAGCTGAAACGATCTGCGTTCCTCCGTGTCTTGATGTTCTAAAGATTTGGAAACGGGAAGACATTAGTGAAGCTCTGCATTTAGCGCCAAATATTTCGGGCCAAAAAGCAGAAGCAGCATTCATGCGAAAATTCGAAAAACTAAATATGGGTGGAATATTGGTATCTGGTCTGGAATCTTGTGATCTTGTAGCTAGCCAAACTGTACCAAAGGAAATAATTCAAAAAGGCGAGTGGGACGCCATATTTTTTCACCAAAACCGCGGCATTTTTGTCATTGAAGTAAAAGCAACCAAGGAAAACGATGAGGATATTGTAAACAGACGGATTGAGAAGGCAAATACTCAATTAGAAAAGAACATCAAAAATATACAGCGATCTTTTCTCGCGCTGTATCAAAAGGAGTGCACTTGCATCACTGGATTCATCTGTTTTCCATTCCGAAACGAAGATTGTAAAACTTATGAAGGATACAGGATCATAGATAAATGGGCGTTAAATGATCATGCTATCTTCAGGAAGTTCTTTGAACCACCAATAAACATAACGATGACTGAAATTTATTTGCTTCAGTCATTTGCGGCTGAGTTCGTATGCTGTCGATCTAAGGTCGAGTTCCATTCGCAGGCTTACAATGCCATGCAAGTTGCCACTTGGATTACGGAACAAGATTTTATTGTTCCTAGTAAGCGCCAATTACGAAAACAAAAAAGCCAAACACAAAGGCTAGATCCTAAAAAGCTAAATATACCCGGAAATGGACCATCTGGAAAAATTATTCTCACAAAACAACAACTTGAAATTGTTGAATGCAGAGAAAAATGCGTTACAATTCGTGGTGCACCTGGTTCGGGCAAAACGCTCATTCTGATGCTACGCGCTCTAAAAGCTGCCATGGAAAATAAGTCAGGCTCAGTGTTCGTGTTTGTAAATGAAAAGCTGAAAGCAAAATATGAACATTACTTCTTTGAGGAAAGGGATAAAATCTTTGTTGACGATGATCACAACATTGATAGAAGGCCAAAAATTCACACAATAGACAAGATAAACTTTGTTAAACCAGAAGATGACGTTTTTTTTGATGAAACACCTGTAGAAGATTCTTACATCGAGAAGGTTGAAAACAGAGTAAATTGTAGCGGTAGCGCTACTGTAGTATTCACTGGATTGCATAAGCCTGGCGACGCAGTCGAATCATTTCGTCTTTATCGACCACGGTTACAACAATTCAAACATTTTGAACTGATGAAAGTGCTTAGAGGTACTGGAAACATCTTTAGAGAGTGGGAACATTACTATCCACCCGGCATTACAATTGGCCATAGTATTGATGGAGTCGCAGTGAAAAGTGACAGCTTCGACAGCTTTGAACAAGTTAAGAATGAGATTGCAAATAAAATAGCTACTTTGACCAGCACAAATATTAGTAATATCGATTTGCCATTATTGAAGATGGAGCACATCGCCGTTATTACATGCGATCATGACGATTCAACTGAGATCAGAAACTATTTTGATGCGAAGAAAATTTCTTGTGGCGAAGTGGACGAGCAAGCTCGCAGGTTAAAGAGTACCAGTATCGTGGCCGTTGATATTTATCGGAATACTCCATCATATGAGTGGCCAATTGTGTTCATAGTAGTGAAACCGGGAGTCACAAAAAAAGAAGTTCTACCGATTGCTGCTTCTCGATGCATTGCTAGTTTAATTATCTTTACATACAGAAAAGGTTGGTGATGCACTCAATCAATTATTTATGATTTTCTTTTATAGCTTCAGAGTTACATGGCGTCAAAATTTAGGTTACTTAAGTAATTTATTTATTGGATAACTTTAGATTTCAAGTTTATAATAACAACTAAACTACCTGATTAAATATGTTATTTCTGTAAAACTAAAAATTGGCAGCAATTAATTCATCTATTAATTTCTGTTGAAGGGTTAATTGTTTACTAAAATGAACATACTTACAATCTTGTGTCACCGTTCGATATAATTATAGCAATCGCGTCTACAATCAAAACAGATGAACCACACCCGATGGAAGAAGAAATGATCAAAAAATCAAAGTAAGTGCGTCGTTGCTCTGTCAACAATCAATATTGCTTCCCTAAGGTTTACGACGATAAATAATTCATGACTTTAACTCAGATTTCAGAAAAAAAATTTACTTTCATTACAGTCAGTTTTCATTTTAAGTTTATTTATTGCCTATAATCAGTGTTGGGCAACTAGGTAAATTTACCTAGTTTACTTAAGTAAATTTGGAGTAGTAAGTTACTTTTTATTTACTTACTACTCCGAATTTGTTTTCATTTACTTACTACTTACCTAGTTATAACTAGGTACTTACCTAGTAATAACTAGGTAAGTATATACATTTAAATGTTCTCTTTAATCCAATCACTATCATATAACAGGCACATCTAATGGCATACCCGGCAACGTAGCAGTGGACTGCTCTTAACTGCCAAATCCAATAGAGCATTTTAAATAACCGCTGATC
>NIUQ01004417.1:0-13798 GCA_002796945.1 Plectus sambesii
CGACGCTTTGAGTGTACAACACTTACTTGAGTATAAGAGAATGCAGGAAACTCGAAAAGTTGTCGAATATCAGGCTTTCACTTGTATACAAGTTCAATCCTTTGTACAGCTAAAGCTCCTAAGCGACCGATACTGTTAGTCTGTTGATAAAAGAACAAATTTCATCCTACTTTTCAGGTACCGTGGGAATATGTGGCCGTTTAAGAGTAAAGTTGGTCAGAACAACTCTGCTCAAAACTTCTATGCGTAAACTTAATCGATCGACGACAGTGACGTTATTTTTACCTGCATCGATATTCATTACAGACAATGGGCCGGTAACATATTCGTGTCCTAAAGTTATGCCATTCATAGCGATACTCAGGGCTATGTTTTATAATGGGCTTAAGTAATGCATAACTTAAGAACAGCTTAGGACACGATTATGTTACCGGTCCAATGTCAAAGTGAGTGGAAAGGATTGTCGATAGCGAATACAAGGGGGCTTTTATTTCACGATGTAATGTCATATTATTTATCACAGAAATGCTCCAGCTCGCCGATTAACTTTAAAATTTACAGTGGACTTTTGAACCGCTGTGTTCCGACAGTAATCTTTTGATTTTGATTACTACGAATTGTCTGTCTCCTCCCTTGATAATGCCAAAAAGAATACAATTAATAATTGAAAGGTTAGGTGCGGTAAGATGTGCTCGGAGAAGCCTAACACTGAAAATATCGGCGAAGGTAACAAGAGTTCAATTCAATATGAAACAGTTATTCGAGATCAAACAGTGCTCGTCACACAACGATTACTTGCGCATGTTTCATCTGTAAGTAAATATCAACCAATTCAGCTAACGATTTGATTACAAACCGAATCACAATAAAGAAATCGAGGCCAACAAATAAGCCGAGCATGCCTCCAAATGCTCCAATAAATTTCTCAAATTTCCATTCGTATTGATCCTCAAATATAGTATAGTCGAATGTTCGAATACTCAGGCGAATTCGCGCCTGATTCAGGGACGATTCTCCATCGATCAGCGAAGAACTCTGCGACTCTTTTGCTAGTTGATAGCGAATTTGCGTACAGGAATTTTGGCAGGATTTTATGCAGGCAGCAATTTCATTATGGAAATTTGTAGGACACTTTTGGTAATCGCTCCACGAGCAGACTTTTTGATCTATAGCAGGAGCGGCTGGAAGAAGGAGTTTCATGGATGTACTAATTAAGTGCCAAGGCTCTGATAAGCTGTGAGTGAAAGAATTACCGCAAATCATAAATATCGCGAAACACGACACACAATTCGACAATATACGTCCTTTCTGTTTTCATTAGCTGACTTAAGTATGGGCCACTGGAAACGAGACTGAGAAATATTGTAAATATAAGATATAAATTAAAAAGTGAAGTCTGAACTAGCAAAAATTTAAACTGCAGAATCCATCAAAGTGCCCATGGGACGCCAGTGGATTCTGATGTTCTACCAATTCGAATACCGCAGCAAAAAACACCTTGCTATGTTTTGTTAAAAAGCAAAACATTAAACTGTTCCTCTGAGGGTGTTCACTTCCTGAAGGGGAGCGTCGTATTGAAGCGTATGTATAAAATTTAGGGTAATTCATTTTCCGATAATACTGAAATTGCGATACTTGAAAAACGGCAAAAGACATATGCTACCTACTCCCACAATAGATGGCCGTTCGTTTTACGCGTTACAAAGATCCCTTGAAAGACGGGCAGGATATGATTTACGAGTTTCTCAAACGTGCTATAATAAATTAAAGTTTGTTAAAAAAGTGCGTATATGCACAATCGGGACTATCAATAAGTCACGCTCTTCTCGCGGGAGGTTAAGACAAAGCAATATATATTTGCCACTATATAGAAATAAATCTCTCAGCCTTACCTGTTTGATCAGTTATCAAAGCTGTTGGAGTGCAATTGAAACGTTCTTGTATTCGCTTGTAGTGACATTTCCATTTACATTCATCAGTTATTGTGCTCTCAGAGCAATTGGTGAATTCCGGCAAAGAGCGATAAATTGCGTCTATTTCAATTGTTGCATTCACACTTTCTCCGAAGCTAGTGATTATCATTGAATTCAGTTCTCTGCCTTGATTGCCCTTCCTTCCTCTAAAGTCAAGCGTTATTTTATTTAATGTATCAATTTTTGAAGTCACATTAACGATCTGAAATTCCGGTTTTTCAATTTCAATATGCAAGTATTCTTCGTAATCAGTGAAAGTATATAATGCCAAAGGCAGCTGGTAGCATATGGTAGATTCGTCGATGAAAGTTGTTGATGTTGGTGATATATCGACAACTGAGAGACTTTTATTGGCTGTTACTTTGCTTAAGAAATATCCTTTTGCATTCACTGGAAAGAGCCGTCTCAGTTCTCGTCCAAATACTTGCATTAGTTTTTCAAAGGATACATTCATCTGCTCCATTTTCGTTCCAAACTGTATTAAGTTGCTCCAGTCCGTTGACGTTTGTGCATTAACAGTCAGGCAGCCAAGGGTCTTAGCAGTTCCAATGGATTCTGTTGTTTGAAGTTCAAAATTACCACCGACAAATAATAAATATCTGTAGACAGCGTCTAACATTGTAGGCGACCAAACTACATCTTCGGGTTGCAGTTCGTCGACTCTGATTTGCTTCAAAAACTGCTCAACGTCCTCATCTTGATTGCTGTCATCAATATTAGTCGACCGAAAGTTTAATGGAATGCAAAGAGTAGCATTTCGCAAGTTTATATATTGATCTGTGTTTACTTTTACAATAGTTATAGTTGTAGAGTCCAAATATTGAGAGTATAGATTAAAACACCAAATTATTGTAAAGACAGTCCCGATTACGTAGACAAAAGCTTGAAAGCCCTTGTCGAAAATCCATTTAGCTAAGTGCAGCTTCGTCCAATGAGCCATAGTATCACGGTCGAAAAATTTATCAGCAACAATGCTCAGAATGCGGTAACGACTCAACATTTGCCACTTTTCGTCTTTTTGAATTGGACTGACTGTCGTTTCCTTTTTTTCTTTATCCAGACAAAGTCCCAAAACTATCATAGTCGGCATAAACACGATCCAAATTAGTGAACTAATGTCTGCTCCCATGCAAAATCCGAGGATATTACCGAGATCCGATAATAATTTTTCAGTTGTCCACACGTATTGTTCTTCAAAGACTGGATAGGTAAATTCGCCAACACTGATTTGCATTTGCGTTGCACTTGGAATTGGTGACGCTTCAATCACTCTTTCGGAGACATAGCTTATTCGATTGCAAGAATTAAGACAACTAGTTCGACAAGCTTCATCATCGGTTCCATTGAAATTCAACCCTTCCATTAATTGTTGGAATGAGCACTGTTGACTTTCTTGAGATAAAAGCCTGAATTGTTTACTAATTAGAAAATAAATATCAATCCAACTTATGATTAATTCTGTTGCGATGTTTTAACTAGATAGCCTCATGCATACTTTCTGAACCCAAGTATAGTTTCACCTATGAGCACTATCGCTCATAAAAACTGCGGATAAAGTTACGTAGATTGCTCATTCTCTCCCTGAGTAACATATTGGCATCGACTGATAACGAGTGACAATCCATGCAAATTCAAAAGGGCAATACGAAGGTAGACCTTGCAGAAAGATGGGATAGGTGGCGAGCAAACTATTGCAATGTACGAAAACATACGTTTATTCAAATAACTTATGATGCGCCCGTTAAAATGCGTAAACTGTCCAGATATAGTCTGGGTGGCAGCCTATTGTTCGTTTAATAATAGGATGTACAGTCTGCACTGTGTTTTCCGCAGTACTTATGGACGGAGCTCTACAACTGTTCATAGCAAAAGTTTTCAAAGGCCCTTATAGGAAACTTATTTGTGGCGTTTCGTTTTATGTTACGATTATTTGCCTTATAGTTTCGTGTCTGTTTGCGTTAGGGAAACAATAACGATTACTTATGGTACTGTTACTTAACTATTGTTATATAATGATTCATATCTTCTAAAAACAAGCAGGTTTTCGACATCCAACGGTTACAGGCGAGAACATTAGCCGACAGCGAGCGTAACACGTTAGTACAGCGCTCTTTAAAGATGATTTAACAATACCATGGCCAAGATGTAGGCGAACAGTTGAGTAGCTTTTCAAGAAGATCAACGCGGCATCTTGCCTGACAAGCTTGAACACTTTCCCCATCAGAACACCGCTGCGGACCGCGCCCTACGCTTGGCAATGATTTGAAATGTGTCGCAATGCCGAAATAAAGTCTTCCACTTTCTTCGAAATTCCATTCAGCGTCTGGCTGGAGCCAGTTTGGCGTGAACTCCGGTACACCCAAGAAACTACAATCTTTTAAAAATAGCGAAATCTGCAATATTATTGTTATTGTCGCTGTAAGAAATTGGCCCGCTGTCTTATGATTATTGATATAGCTAAATCGTTAGGGACTTCTCTCATTTTTGCGTTCAGTGAGCGGTCGGTTGAGAATTTTTCTCCGCCACCGCTAGTTAGCAGAGTGAGAGAAGCTCCGAAACCCAGAAGTCAGTGCGACAGGCAGGGTTTCGTAGTCGCACCCGTCTCCTCATCCAGTCTTCGTGGCGACACTCAAGGTCTCGCCCCTGTCTACCGTCTCACCAAGCTACAACACGCGCGCGCTCTACAACATCAAAGCCGATATCATCGCATTGACGAGCCTTCGCTGGCGGCGTGGATCAAGCTCATTCGACTCGTTGTACAAAAACGACCGATTCGCAAATGGATGTGGCGCTCAAATGACTGTAGGACAAAGATCAAAATCGACTACGTCATTTGCTCACAGTATTTCACCGTCGTCAACGATGTGTGCACCATCGACGCCTCCGCCATAAAGCAGCCCTGAACGCAGAAGTGGCGGGCCGAAGCATGAAGAGTGTCAAAATAGGATTGGATTGAAACATTGGGCGCCCCATATGTAATATATTGAAAGGCGAATAAACTCTTAAAAACTCGTAAACTCTAAATCGTTAGAACAATTGTTGATTGTTGTTCAGCCATAATTAGAAGTAGTTACAGAGTTGGGAAATGATACCTGACAATTGAGTAAACGAAATCAATGTCTCACTCCTATTAGTGACAGTGACAATGAAGTCTATACCCTGACTGCATCGCCACTGTTAAATCCAAATAAAAATCAAAGTTTAAGTGTAATTTAACTTAATTACCAACTCAAAATTTTATTGAATCATAAAAGTGAAAGCAAGGTAATCGAAAACGATGTTCATCCCTTTAAAAAGGTTAGTCAACTTATTTTCCATTGAGTTCAAGCTAATTGACAATATCACATTTTTTGACATAGAACTCAATTATTTAATATGGTCTAAAACTAAATTCACTGTGTTTTTATAAGGATTATTAATTTTTTGTTGAGGGAATCTAATTCCTTCTTAAATCTTGCTTTCTCTTTTCAAATTTATTTTCAAATTCATTGGATTAACTACAGTTACCTAAGTCTTAACCAGCATCAATATAACTAATTAGGGGTAGTCCTAAAACTTTTGGTATTTATACTCTTTGTTCAATCAAAATTTTCCAATTAAAACCAAAACGAATATGGAATATATGAGTAAAGCTATGGTTATACACCCACCCGGGGACCAAATTTCACTTTGACGGTGTACTGAGTAATTCTGGCATCTCTTTAATTGAATTACTACGCTTTTTCTATGACACCTATTGATATAAAGGCCTGGGATTCTTTTTTGCCTCAGAGATTAGAAGGCTAATCTGCCTGTTGTAAAAAGTAGAATACGATTATTTCTATGCCGCAATACAGGACATGTAAGCGTATCTCGCCATTTCTCCTGTTTCGAGTTGTCTGAATCTTGATTTCACGCGCATGTCATACCAATAATTCAACACCTCATTTTCCTTCATATGATAGAAATCAGCGATATATGGAGTACAAAATTTCAGAACCTTATGGTAATAGTAGTCATCTGGATAGGGCACTGCTGAAAGGTCTGCTGTAATTTGAAGAACATCTCCTGAATCGAAAAATGTTGGCAGTTCAAGTGGTAACTGATAACATATTAGGCTATTAGTAGACGCAATGTCGGTAATCGCGGCGGTCGTTGGATTATATTGGATTATTCTTGATGAATTTGTGCTCTCGAATCGAAATTTTAAGGAATACATTTGGCTGAACTCATATCCAGTTTTCTGTCTCAGGTTGTCCCAAGAAATATTCCATGATTCCATCAATGGCACTAAAATTTCTGTTATGGCATGCAGATGATCTTCGTTCAGAGCAGGATTGTCGCCGTATTCTTCCATAAAAAATCCATTTGCCCGTAAGTTGTATTTAAAATCGTACGACCAAGAGTCAATATTTGATTCCGTTTTTTGAATTGTTCCTAACAAAATAAGAGTTAGATATGTTAATGTAATGGGCCACCTTTTTTCTCCCTTTGTATCGAGGAAGGTTTCTCTTGTTACGCCATCATACTCTAAGTAATCATTTAAAGCTCTAGAGTATATTCGTTTACTACAGTTAGCATAGAAATTGCAATGATCGTATTCGATCATATGAACAGAAATACATATAGTCATGGGCGAGAGTGTCAAAGGTTCGTTGAACATTATTTTTACCCTAGAATCGGTTTTGTTTGCGCCATAGTCACGATAAAGTTCGAATAACAGTCTCGCGGTTATCGCAGTCCCAGCAGTATAGACGATTAACCAAAATATTTTCTCCATCAACCATTTCATGACAAAATTTGCAGAATAGAACGGTGGACCTTTTATATTAACTTTCTGAATGATCGCTTGAAGTATTGAAATCATACAGTTTACGCAATTCTCATATTTTAGAGTGGCGCTAGAGGTGGATATATTGTTGTCACTTTCAGCTTGATTCTTATGCTGTGATTTCGAATGAATTTTGATGAGCAACAATTCGACTAGTCGCATACATGGTGAGAACACTAGGTCGATAAGAATAATAAAATCGACACCCAAGCAAAGCCCCACTATACCGCCGAATTCGCCGATAACGTCCTAAAAGTAGACCTTTAAATTAGAGTTTGACATTCTTGTTTGTTTACAAATTGTTTAACGAACAGGCCTTAATGATTTTAGATCTGAAATCAAAGAATACATTTCTTGCCTACCGAAATTACTTGGGAACGAGTAAACGAGTAAAGGACGAGGTGTCCGCATCTCTTACTACTATAACGTCATTGGCCGCTTTGTCAGTGCCATTATCAGCCTGAGTTTGCGATTTAACAGAGAGCCCATAAATAATCGGGACACAGAAAAATACCACGTCCCCACCAAGAAAACTTATGGATAGGGTTGCATAGGAACCCAATTAGGTGCTGACACGAAATTACCATGACCAGTAATTAAATTTGAACGCAAAACACATTATACAGGGTGTAGCAAAATAATGCTTACCCCCTCTTTACGTTACTTCTTGACTTCGTGCGCGCACGTTCTACATACCATTCGAAAGAGCATAAAATTTTGTATACATGCCCATATTTTCAGGAATTCACCTGTAATGCGAACGGGGAAAGCCATTAATGAAATAATTTTAACTTCAAAACGGCCATTTACCAGTTATTCTCCAAATTCAATAATTTACTTTCAGTTACGATTTCTCCATAACTAGATAACAGATTCTAATGAAAATTAATATAACCATATAAGAAAGGCTTGACTACAAAATGAGTGGTAGCTCATGGAATTGCGATCATTCTGTGCTGAGATGATTTATGACAAAGATAGAACTGTCTGCTTGTTTGGTATAGTTCACTTTGCGATTAATTATCTCAGCATAGAATAATCGAAATTTCATGAGCTTCCACTCATTTTTTTAGCCAAGCCTTTCTTATATGAGTGTGTAAAGTTTCATACGAATCTCAAACGCAGTTTTGGAGAAATCTTAAATGGAAGCAAAAATAAATACATTAGGATAGTTTTGTCCCTCAGTTTTAGTGTTTATGAAAAGTCTCACATTTTCTCAAAATAGCTAAAAATCACAAAAAATGAAACAATTTTAAAGATTAAAAAGAAAATCGAAGCTAAAGAGAGCTTTACTAGATGTGAAAAGCCGCATTGCATTTGATTGCGTTTCATTGAGTTATAAGAAATCAATTTCTTAGAGAGCCTTTTTGTACTCCCACTGTATTTCATTAATGGCTTCCCCCATTGGCATTCCAGGAAAATTCCTGAAAACATGGACAAAAAAATACAGAATTTTATGCTCTTTCGAATGTTACTCGTTTTAGAGCAAATGGCGTACGATGCGTGACGGTACATTCATGGGTGAGGTCCGCACGAAGAAATTTCGAATAATTTTCGCTTAAAAACGATAAAACAAAGCAAAATCACATTATCATTGATTTCAAGCCTAAAATTATCCGAAATTTCTTCGTGCCGAGCTCACCCATGAATTTACCGTCATGCGTCGCACGCCATTTGCTTTAAAACGAGTGCTTTTCTTTTTTGGGCCATATCTCAACGATGCGGTGACCAAATTTAATAATATTTTTACAAAACAAATTCTCATCGTTTGTAGAATATCTATGCAAATTTTCAGCTCATTTCAATAATTTTGGGCCAAGTTATTCAAAAAAACAAGTTGTATCATGACTTAATGGGCACCCTGTACAAGGTCATCTTTTCATATCTCTTACTAATATTCTCCCCTCTATTATAGCATAAATTTCATGAAGTGCGAAACACTTCTTATATTCTTATGGCCTGCAAAGACAAAAATTCATGAATCCAGGCTACTGGAAGTAATCTTTTACCTTAACAGTCCACAAAAAATCTTCACCAAACTCAGCGTAATCGAAGATTTCGATGGCAATCAAGAGCTGAGATTGAAAGTAATTTATATTAACTTCAACAGGATCGAGGTCTATGACGTGGAAGGTGAATTTTCGACGATAGCAGGGTTGCAGACAGTTGTTGGTGCAAGAAATGTTCTCATGACCGTTAAACATTTTCAGACAGCTTTCATACTGACGAAATGTGCATTCGGGAACTTCATGTTGAACATCCAGCGCAGCTAAATAGAGATACGAGGGGTAAGCTCGATAGCCCAGTTCATAGTTTGTTTTAATAAAGCTGGGAAAGAGTGTCGAACAATTTCTTCTAACGCATCTCACAACATGGATTGAACAGTTGGTCTTTTATGTGAAAAATTAGCCTGAATTTGAACTGTTTCACGGCAAATCATCAAGCTCTCCCAGAAAACTCACTTCAGTTAGTTTTTTTGATAAAAACCTATCGAAGTTGACATGAGCACGGTCTTAGGTTTTAAATTACAAAGAATGCGTGAACCAAATAACTTGAAACTCATAATAACAATAACTCAATCAACCTGCTACGTTTCTGTAAAATTCCAGCAAAATCAGTTGCATGGTTCAGAAATGGTATCAATTTGAAGTCTATTATAAAGTGGTGGACCCTGTACCTCATTATTCGATAAACAGCGTACCTCACATAAAACCCTTGTAACTCCCTTCATATGTATCTGTTTGAGCTGAGCGTAGTACCAAACAAATTCTTAGTTTCTTGTGAATCGAACAAAAAAAGAAATAGGCGGGTTGGACAACCTTACTAAAGTAATTCAAAAATAAGTGCGAAAAAATTAAAACATTCTGTACTATACGTGAGCTTAAGAATTTTTCGCTATCCGAGCTGGCGAGCACTAATTTTTGGTAAGTGCAGCGATTCTTGACAATAATTTTTATCTTCAAAGAGCTCTAACCAAATATGAATGTTAACACTGGAGGTGAAGTAAATATTCGATTTTCGTGTATTGATACCGTAGGACAGTGAACGATGAGAAAGCGAAGAACCGGTTGGAAGAATCAGTAACTCCAAAGGCCCTACTTACTACAGTGATCCACTGTTTTTAGCATTCAGTGAGTGAGTATCGTATCTCAGCCCTACGTGACGGCGTAACAGTGATGGAGAACGCAGCCCGCTGTTCACTGAGCTCGACTGCTCTTTTGTGAAACAGTCTCCTGAGGTATTTGCCTTACTACTACGTATAAAATATCCCTAGTATATTACTTCCGTACTGTTTGTTAGGACAAACCAGAATGAAAAAACATCAGCAGAGAAGTCATTTTCTAAGCACCAACGACTTCCAGTATATCGTGACACTAATTCTTTACCGTAATTATCACTGCTAAGCGATGTCAATGCAACCGGTGAACAGTGACAAAGTCTTTTCAGTTGTTCTCGGCGGCAGTTTAATTGGCATTCTACAAAGTTTGTTGTCTCAGAACATTTCAGTTTACTGTCGACGACCGGAAGCGAGTAGTAGTCAGCTCCAACGCTGATTATGACTTTCTGCGCCTTTCCTAAAAAAATTATTTGACATGGTCGAAGATCACCAAGAAACTGGAAGGGGCGGTTGGGTGAACGTTTAAGAGAAAAGCATACGAGCTTTGAGAAGAACTGTTTTTAGCCGATTGAGGCAAAGAAGGCGAAAATTACCCCTATGTTGTATCATACAACCGCTGATGGTTGGATATCCATCATTTGTCCGATTGTCCTGGTAAATTTTTGCAACTTCTGTATAGCGAAACTATACGTTTTGCATTACAAAAGATACATGAACTTACCTGACAACCTGATAGTGTAGAACTCTACCGATGGTATTAGGAAATTTCCAGGCAAGTTTCGATATTAATATCAAATTTATGCAACTTATTAAAGCTGCGCTTCATCCAGGGGCCAATTTCATAAAACTATTGAGAATTTAGAATTGAGAAATAAATCCTCAATTCTCAATTCGCAACACTTAATTCTCAATTGTTAGTTTCATAAAACTGTAGTGATTGCAATTCTCAATTCGCAATACACAATACTCAATTCTCAATTCTCAATTCTCAACAGTTGCGATTACAACTGTTGAGAATTGAGTTTACAACAGACCAGTTTCATAAAAGTGTTGAGAAATGGCGATTTTACAACTGTTGACAAAATAAAGGCTCAACACTAAAAGGTGGTGATAAATGAAATCTCAATTCCGCAGGCTACTGTATTGTACGCTTAACGACAAGAAAACATGGAAACCATTTCAGTGTATCTGTCGCCTAGGTGTCGTTGGTATCGAAATTGTTTCCTTTCGTGGCCACGTGGCGCGCACCATCGCACTCAACCTAATTGGGTTTTAAGGATTAAGATCCGATTTTTCTAAGCACCGAGTTTCTTTTGGCACAATTGGCAAAAAGTTTTCGGATTTCGACGAAATTTTGCATGGTGGGGTGTTTTAGGGTAAAACTACCGAAAATAATGTCGGATTTTTTTACAAAAGTTTTCGCTTCGAGATACGGCGGGAAATTTAAATTTGTTTGCTGAAAACGCAGAAGTTGTCAAAATCAAAGTTTTTATAGATCAATCGATTGGAAATGATGAGACAAATCTGAATGCGTTTTCAAATTAAAAATCGGTGCAGAACCTGCAAAGTTATACAATGTAGAACATTCGAATTTTAAAACTTTCCAGGTTTTTCGATTTTTTCGGCCAAAACTTGTTCACTATTCATAAGTAAAAGTTACCCTAGGATTATAGCCCTGACTCAGAGCTATCGAATAGCATTATGAAAATTGGCAAAGTCGTGCATGTATGGGTCGCAAATTGAGCTCGAACAAGGTGTAAGCCAAATTTATCGAAAAAAGGGGTACAAGGAAATTTGGCAGAACGCAATGAAAATCAATGTTTTTATATATCATTCGACGAGGAATAACGAGAGTAATCTGATGATGTACACAGATTAAAAATCGGTCCAGAAGCTGACGAGTTATGCGAAAAACATAATATCCCATTTTTTGCGTTTTTCAGCTTTTTTAACTTTTTGGTTTTTTGAATTTTTCGGTCAAAACTTGTTCACTATTCATAAATAAAAGTTACCCTAGGATTAAAGCCCTGATTCTCAGCTATCCAACGGTACCATAAAAAGTATCAAAGTCGCGTACACAGAGGTTGCAAATTGAGCCCGAAGTATCCAAACTTTTGACGTATTGTCATTTTCAGGTAAAATCGTTTTGGTTTGTTCGCTCACAGCTACTCTGTTTTTGAAACATATGCTATTGGCTATTTAGTGATTAATCATCGAATAATGGGCTCTCCAACGCCGTTTGACAGCCATCGATAGCTAACGTTTAATGCTGTCCATCGATGGAGGAACTTGTATCACTTTCTGAGCTATTAAAGCATTATGGTTGCTGTTCACTCAGCCGCCTTCTCAACTTCGGGAAACCTCGAAAGATGTGTAACTTTTGACCAAATTTGCGACCCGTACATAATCGATTCTGAAACTATCTATGGTACTGTTGGATAGCCCATCATTCGGGGATTAATTATTGGATATGGCGATAACAGATGCTCTATAAATAGAGTTACTGTACACGACCAGAGCGAAACGATTTTAACCAAGAAAACAAAGGCCTCGAAGTAGAGGTCACTTCGGACTCAATTTGCGCCATGCGTGTGCGCGACTTTGCAAACTTTCATGATACTGTTGGATAGCCCAGAGTTCGGGCTTCAATCCTAGGGTAACTTTTGCTTAGGAATAGTGAACAAGTTTTGACCGAAAAATTCAAAAAACCAAAAAGTTAAAAAACCTGAAAAATGCAAAAAACGCGATATTTTGTTTTTTGCATAACTTTTCAGCTTCTGCATTAATTTCATTTCTGCGCAGATCATATAATTGCTCTAGTCTTTCCCCGTCGAATGGTATATGAAAACATTGATTTTCGTTGCGTTCTGCCAAATTTCCTTGTACCCATTTTTTCGATAAATTCGCCTTACACCTCCTTCGGACTCAATTTGCGATCTCTGTGTGCGCGACTTTGTCAACTTTTTATATACCATTCGATAGCCCTGAGTCAGGGCTTTAATTCTGGGGTAACTTTTACGTAGGAATAGTGAACAAGTTTTGGCCGAAAAAATCGAAAAATCTGAAAAGTTTTGAAATTCGAATTTTCTCCAGCGCATAACTTTTCAGGTTCTCCACCGATTTTTTATTTGAAAACGTATTCAGACTCGCCTCATCATTTCCAATCGATTGATATATAAAAACTTGGATTTTGACAAATTCTGCGTTGCCAGCAAACAAATTTTAATTTCCCGCCGGATCTCGAAGCGAAAAATTTTGTAAAAAAATCCGACATTATTTTCGGTAGTTCTACCCTAAAACATCCTAGCATGCAAAATTTCATCGAAATCTGAAAACTTTTTGCACATTGTGCCAAGGCTCTGAACAAGTTTCTCGATGCTTAGAAAAATTGGATCTTAAATCTTTTGGAATCATATTTTTAAGTTGATGGATTGTTAATTTCTTATGCTTTTTGTCTGTTTCAAAGTATGAAATTAAGAAGCGAAGCAGTCAAAGTGAACTTTAGCCTTATTCTTTAGTCAACAAACGACAAAGACACAAAGCAGACGTGTTTGGACACGGTACCCCCCACGTGACCAAATCGTGTGACGGGGCGTCACGTAGCAGCACGTTGTTGTTTAACATTTTATGGTGATCAAGCAATGATCGTGTCAAGACCAAACTGCTACAAGGCTGCTCTGTGAGCGATTTGGTTACGTGGGGGGGGGTACCTTGTCCCCGAACCGAAAGCAGACACTCAGCTAAGAATGGAAAAGTGCTTGCGGCACCACTTTGTCAATGACGTCGAGAAGAAATTGAAGGCTACTTGATAGCTCGACATGGTCGTAGTCCGTCCATGCACTACTGGCTCCAGTCATCCAAGCCGTCCACGCATGAAACATTCGAATTCCATAGAAG
>NIUQ01004418.1:0-14420 GCA_002796945.1 Plectus sambesii
CCCCAGACTGCGTAGACATTCTACCAAGCCAAGTTGCTGGACTTGACATCGCCGATCTTCTTAGGTGGATGTTGGCGAGTGGGAATTGTTCGGGCAATGGGCATATGGACGTAGAGGGGTAAGACATGGGAATCAAATTAGCTACGCTCCGCGCCCGCAACGGCGTGTTGGAGCGGGGATTTGTTTGGGTTCTCGAGCGCGCGAGAGAGCGGCGATAGAACCGACCGCTCGCCGTCGAGACACCAAGCAAAGGCCATCAAATGGAGTGATAATCTACATTTTAGCTGTCTTTCCCACTTACGTCATTTACTTACAGTCAAGTTGATACTCGTTTATCCGGTTTCGACTATATCAACTTGTACATTTGAAGTACAAAAATTTTTTCTATTGTTGAATATTTTTGTCCTCCACCCCCGTTACAACTCTGGTTACTACTGCGCGAGACAGTGTTGTTCATTTAGGACTAGTGAGTACTAGAGCTGTAACGGGGTGGGAGTAACCCTGAAATGTGTTACAAGCAATAATGATGGAAGCTGTCTATGACAAAGGCAACATCTGTCACTCATCTGCCTGACTCATTAGCTCGCAGTAATTATTTTTGTGCATGAGTCAAGTCAGCTGTACGATTAGTTTCCTGTATTCACTCTCGCATCTGGCTTGTTCTCGTGTTATGTCTTATTTAACTAGGCATAACGCATTCTATGTGCTGCAACTACGTGCCTCCTCCAAAATCCGCTGTATGGAATTGTTTTATACGGTAAATTTGCAATATGGCATTGATCGGCAATAAGGCAAGTTCTACAGTGTGCTGAAATCGTGCAGAGATAGTTCGTCTAAGAAACTTGGCGATCATTTTCAAGCCGCCCACAAAATCAGCCTGCGATAGCGAAATGACGATGATATTTCGAATGAGGCTAGTCGATGCTACCTATCCAAGAGCCGATGGCTGTTTAGGTATGGAATACCAATCGCGCGCGGGCCGCCCATGGTAGACCCTTTAATATGGTTTGTTTATAGCAGGTTATTCTTACTGCACTATACAGTTACTACGTCTGCTTACTCGTCTATCAGCCGGCACAGTAATCTCCCCTCCCCCCTATGTATACCACTATAAATTTTGGCATCTTAATCGCTCATAGCAAGTCCAACCCCCTCAACACCGCATAACACTAGTCAAGTTATATTTTAAAAGCAGTCCAAATTATATGACTGAAACTAAACTAGGATTAGATTCGAACTATTAATATCAACCAAGTACAACAAAACACAAACAAAACAACAGAGTATTTTCTGTACACTAAACATCAGATCGCCTCTATTTATCTGCGCCACCCAGCAGTGTCCCCAACGAACGTCTCTCTAGCGATGCGAGCCATTTCTACATGGGTAAGTTGCAAGACCGCTTGGATGGAGACAGAACGGAAGAACTTCGTTTCCCTCGCTGGTACTCTAAGCGCATTAACTACTAATACTAAATCTTGATACTGTCTTCCGCAGTATCAATGCACGTTCCACACCCATTCCGTTTGCCTACACTTTATTTTTGCGCAGACGTTTCCGTGCAATGTTTCATCTGTACATAAAAACTTTGGGGCTAATGAGTGATAATGACAATATTGTACATGTTTGAGAGGGTGGATAAATTTAGGCAGCTCTGAGACAAAACCTCAGTCATCTCCACTCAACCCCAATTTTGATTCCAACTTAAATCCCGACTAATGAAATAAACCCCGACTCAAACCCTCCAACTGTGACCTTATCCGCGACCCCACCCCAGTAATAGATCTAATAAGTAATCGTTGGACCGCTCCGATCCTAAAACTTCCTCCTGTTACATTATGGTAAAACCATTATAGGAACATCTATGAAGATACCTGTTTTTAAAATATTTTTCTAAATTGAGGCCGAGATATGGCTGGTACACAAAAAGACCATAGAATTCTACTTCCTAGAACTAGGTCTGTGGTTAGCGGTCACTGAGAGCGAAATCCGTACAATACGTTCACTTACTAGGATCCCTATACTGTAAGCTGCTATACTTAATGGAACATTACACACATGAGCGGTAGCTATTATTACGGCAATCCTGTGTCGAGAAAACAAATTCTACAGCCAATTTCAAACATAAGGAGCTATTTTTCAGGTAGCATTAATGTAAAAGTTAACATTCAGAACTCCTCTTTTGTTTGAGAACGTTGACACCTTTCGAATATTAGAGAAAGAAAATGCGGAAATAACTAAAAACGCGCCCTATGTTTTGGTGGTCTTCAAACGCGCCCTATGTTTGACCCCTGTCTTCAAACGCGCCCTGTTTGGCCGTGTCTTCAAACGCGCCCTATGTCAGAATATTATCTCAAAATACTTACTATAGGAGAAGGAAGTGCCAATTTTATTAAAAGGCACTGTATAACAGTAAGCGCGCGCGAAGATGAAAAATCATTGAAATAGCTACACAGAACAAGGAAAATTGCATAGAACTACTAGGACAGGAAAGCAGCATAGAATAGTAAAAGGATGGAAAGGAATCATTTAGACAATACAGTACATGGTCGCTCAGATGGTTAGTGGCATCGAACTTAAGTTAATAAAGTAAATATAGCTTTCAATTCCAAAATATCATCTGGGTATTATAAAAACGAGCGTAAAACGTTGAAAGGACTGACAGTTGCAAATTTTATATTAAATTAAGAGAAGAAATTGAAAAGCTAAAGAACATCGTGAACTTAGTATTCAAATTTTTATCACACCTTGCTAAAAATCTGAGCGACCGTGAGTAAAAATCACAGAGTTAGTCAATAGACAGAGCATCGCTGATAAATTTGGGACTACCGCGCGCGGGACAATAGTCAATAGGGAGCGCTTTCGCCTTCAACGATACATCGATGTCGAACTTCATGCGTTTGATGGCAATCGAGTGCTTACAAATAAACCTCTTGGCCGAGGAAGCGCAGGTACACAAGAGGAGATTATCTGAACTGCGAAACACGCGATAATACAATTTTGACCAGACGACAAAGTGGCCAAAAGTTTTGAAACGGCATTTCAAATCGCAGCGACCGTAATTTTTGTACGACATTTCATTGGCAAAACTACCCGGTACAAAATATGTCCCCGTCCAGAGTTGGGGCGCAACAAAATCTTTGTTGAGAGCGTCCTCGGACCAATGGAACGCCTTGACTTCCAGGGGAATCGTGCGAGAAGGAACCGATTAGAACGTGTGCGTCTCTGACGCGCGACTCCATTCCTCAATGAGCCGATCCATTTCTTTTATGAACGATCCGATCGCCATCTTCTTCGGCAACGTTTCAAAACGTTTAATGCGGCCGTGTAACGACTCCAGGCCGTTATTCGTTGATACCGTCCCCAAGGCGGCACCTTCATACCAGAATCGTAACGGACCTAAATGAAATATATGAATACTTGAAAGTTGGCATTTCAATTAAAATTCGATAGCAGACTTATAGAATATCGCGTCTAATATACTTTAAACATTTGTTAAATATCTCTAAAAAATATGAAATTAGTTGAATATGCGCGGCGCGTCGTGAATTGAATTTGTTTGAATATAATAAATCTAATCGTCTTTATTAAACATAAATAGGAGTGGATGTATGAGCTAGTGGAAAGTGCCCCTTAGGCAGTTCAAAAATATATAGCCTTAAAATGTTTATTACCTTTGACCCATACTTTTTTGAAGTACCGTGCAAACCCCTTCAATCCCAGTTGCTTCCATCGTTGAAGCAGTCGCCGGGCGGCGCTTGAGAAGATCAGGTCGGAACAAGAGAGTTGCAGACGTTTAATCTCTTCCAAGATGGCATTTCGGCGGTTCTTCGGAACCTTCTTTGACCTCATCCTTTTCTGGACCTGTTTTTTCATATGATAGTAACATGTGAGACGTCGTGCGTTTGGAAAAGAGCTGGCAACGGCCGCCGTGATCGCAGGATCTCCATCTGACATGACCGCGTCAGGGTCATAGTCAGGTAGACCAGCCTTTTGCAAGGCGGTTGCGATTGCGGCGAATGCGTGTTCATACACAATCACGTCCTCCTTCTTTCCAGTGATCGCTACACCCACCTGTAAATGATCATATAATTATACGGCACAGTATCAATTGCTAGTTAATATTTTTACAAAAGCACTAATTGTTTAGCGGTATTTTCAAAAAGGATTTTAATTAACCTTTCGTTTCTCTGAATTTTGCAGATTTTGTCTCATTTTTAAGCAAAATATTTTATTTGATTTGATAGTACTTCACAACTTTACACATATTTAGCAAATCGTAACAATTAATCAATTGAAGATTGTTTTATCATAAGAATGACGAAAAGAAACTTGAAATATTCGTTTTATAGAGAAAACATACGTGTATAAAGTAATACTATTATAAAAGATGAGTACCCTATTTTTTCTCTATTTATTACAAGATATAGTAGATGAACTCACCGGATGCAAACGCCTTGCCTTATCGCTTACTGCCAGAGTGATCAAAATGTTTCCCTCATAGGTCAGTTTGTAGGTACCGTCAGTTTGAAGCGTGTTCGCGCCGACGGAAGAGAGGTTGGAGAGTAGATGGCGAGTTGTAAAGAAGGCGAACAACCGATCAGAAGACTCGGTGTCGTAGACCGGACACACGACTTTGTGCGGCTCCGTTTCCGACGTCAGTTCGACGAAACTGGCTTCCAGCCGATCGTGCAAATCGGTAGTAGTCAGAAGTGGTGGACCGTTCAGCTTGGGCTTCGCATTAAGTACTGCATTCGTGAGCTGCTTGACTTCCGGGATCGGGTCATTCTGGGCCTTTAACATTGCCCGCACAAGCTCAGTTGGCCGTCCAAGCCCCTGCCGCCTAAACTTTTATTTGCAAAAATGCGTGAAATAAAAAAGGAATGAACATCTTAACTATTTCGTTAGCAAACTTAATTTCATACCGCTCACCTTCAATATCCTATTAAAAACTTGTCACGTTGGTCATCGGGTGGAGAAATTCAGGTTTTAATTTAGGCTCAAACTAGCGGTCAATAACACAGTCACGGTGCCTCAGACGGTTAAAAGCTGTGAATTTACTAGTGGTTCAAAGTGCTCAGCTATAAATAGACGTCAATGTAAAGTAAAAATAGCGTTCGATTCCAAATTTAATATTGCGTGTCATAGCATTTGCTGAATTAGAACTCGAAATGAATCGAAAAAGCAAAAATGTAAAAATAGGGCCTCCATACAGAAACTGGTGGTAGAGCTGGGGCGAAAGCTAGTTAGCATTAAATTATCATCAGGGTATCATTAAAACGGGCGTGAAAAGTTTTAAGTCCTACCAGGCGCGGATTTTTATTTAAATTAAGAGAAAAAATTTAAAACTNGTATTAAATTATCATCAGGGTATCATTAAAACGGGCGTGAAAAGTTTTAAGTCCTACCAGGCGCGGATTTTTATTTAAATTAAGAGAAAAAATTTAAAACTTAAAAAACACCCTTGACTGAGTATTAGACAAAATATCACACGCTAGTACAAACCCGGGGCACCGTGCAGTCAAGAGGGCGTTAGTTGAGAGATTTTACGTGGCCGGAACTTACAACCCATCAATTTCAAAATTTTGCCTGATTATGTTAAATGCAGTAAATTATTTCAATGCTCACCGTGTGCAATGGCTGCGACGCACATGGTGACTGTTAAAATCATTTACTGAACTAAGCACTCGTCAAGGGAAGGATTATGGTTGGTGGAGTGTAAGTTCCAGTCACCGATATCATACGTAACGTTAAACTTTTATTGTAGAACAAAAAATAGCTTACATTTTCATTGCAAGATCCAGCGTTTCTCGCTGCTTACGCGATAGGCCAGTCTTGAATTCCCTTGNACGTTAAACTTTTATTGTAGAACAAAAAATAGCTTACATTTTCATTGCAAGATCCAGCGTTTCTCGCTGCTTACGCGATAGGCCAGTCTTGAATTCCACTGTGTCGCAACAGTGCTCTCCGATCTCGTAGAGCTCAAACGGACCCCCAGCAGCTTCTGGTTTGTAATGATTAGGGTTGTAACGGGGACGGGAATTCCCCGTTCCCCGGGGATTCCCCGTCCCCGGAATTTCATTTTGTCCCCGTCCCCGAAATTCCCGTCCCTGGAATTTCAATTTGTCCCCGTCCCCGGAATTCCCCGTCCCTAAAATTCAATGTTTTTCATACTCAATTATCATAATTCAAAATTTTAGTATTAGTTCAGTGTAGTTTACACTATGTCGATACATTATTATGCCTTTTAAGTAATTTTTAATTAATTTTTTTTCGTATTTATTTGTCCCCGTCCCCGAAATCCGCGTCCCCGAAAATTCCCCGTCCCCGGAATTCAAATTTGTCCCCGTCCCCGAAATTCCCCGTCCCCGGAATTTCAATTTGTCCCCGTCCCCGGAATTCCCTGTCCCCGGAATCTGAATTTGTCCCCGTCCCCGAAATTCCCCGTCCCCGGAATTTCGAATTCCCCGTCCCCGTTACAACCCTAGTAATGATACATTTGGTAGGGGCAATTGAATCTTCTAGCATGTCTGCACAGGTAAAAAAAAGACACGCCGCTCTTCATATACGCCGTCCTCTTTTGACGTACAGTGCCCGTTTTCTCACGAACAACGGCCTGCATGGAAGCGGACTCATTAAAAGTACCAATCAGTTTCCATTCCTTCCATTTCATCGTGCTAGGCAAGCAACTCTCTCGCGCAAAAGGAACACACTGAATGCTACCTGCCGATCTACAGCTTCCCGACCCATTAGCTCTATGATATTCAAGTAACAGAGGAACCCCTATTCCAAAATGACAGATTGCTCGTCACTCTCTGACATAGGGCGCGTTTGAAGACAAGGGTCAAACATAGGGCGCGTTTGAAGACGCGGCCGAACATAGGGCGCGTTTGAAGACCACTAAAACATAGGGCGCGTTGTTAGCAGTTATAGGGCGCGTTTTAATTGTTGTCCCATTTGTCATATTCCTCTCGCTCGCGTGCGCGTTCTCTCCCTGTATGTCTTTCTTCCTCGCTCTCCGCTCGCGCGCTCTCTTTCCATCTTGCTCTCCTACTTAATCACCTTCTCGCTCTCTCCTGCTCTTTCTCATTCACTTTCTCTCTCTCTCTCTCGCGGACAACAATTAAAACGCGCCCTATAACTGCTAAAAACGCGCCCTATGTTTTGGTGGTCTTCAACCGCGCCCTATGTTTGACCCTTGTCTTCAAACGCGCCCTGTGTTCGGCCGTGTCTTCAAACGCGCCCTATGTCAGAGTAATCGCAGAACACGTCCCATGGAAAAAAATGAAGTGTCCATTAAATTAGTCTAAAACACAGTGTGCCCCTTAAATTGTTCAAATCTACTCCATAATTGCGAGTATCTGTGCGGCCGATATCTAGGAAGCTACCCCTTATTCTAGGGGTATTTTTAGGGGGTTATCTAGGGGTAATAGTTATTGCATTCATAATTTTTTAAGGGGTACCTCTAAATTAATTAGTTAACCCCTAATTGTGCAAATTTTTGTCCCCCCAACAAAGAGAAATGCTCCCTAAACTCAGAAATACAGGGTGTCCCAAATAATTTAACGATTTTGGTATGTTTTGGTTTTTCAATTACCACACTTAGGAGATTTATAGCAAATATTAACAACCCATAATCTAGGCAGTACCCCTTGTTTTAAGGGGTATATCTCAGTTTTAGGGTGTAATTTTATAAAAATTCTGCTTTTATGCTATTCAGAGTAAAAGTAAGTAGTCCCTGAAATACCACTTCCGAACTTTTTTCTCACGAGGTACCCCTTTAACTAGGGGGTACCCCCTAGATTATGGGTTGCTAATATTATTTGCTAAAGATCTCCTGAGTGCGTTGATTGCAAAAATCATCATTTTCCAAAATCATTGTATTATTTGGACTCCCTGTATTTCTGAGTTTAGGGGACAATTATATTTTCATTAGGGGGGGTAGGACATCATTAACGGCAATCAGGGCTAAATTGATTAATTTAGAGGTACCCCTTAAAAAATTATGAATGCAATAACTATTACCCCTAGATAACCCCCTAAAAATACCCCTAGAATAAGGGGTAGCTTCCTAGATATCGGCCGCACAGATACTCGCAATTATGGAGTAGATTTGAACAATTTAAGGGGCACACTGTGTTTTAGACTAATTTAATGGACACTTCATTTTTTTCCATGGGACGTGTTCTGCGATGACTCTGACATAGGGCGCGTTTGAAGACCGAGAAAACATAGGGCGCGTTTTTAGCAACATAGGGCGCGTTTTTAGCAACATAGGGCGCGTTTTTAGCAACATAGGGCGCGTTTTTAGCAACATAGGGCGCGTTTGAAGACACGGCCAAAACATAGGGCGCGTTTTAAGTATTTATAGGGCGCGTTTTTAGTTATTTCCCTCTCTCGCTCTCTGAAGAAAGATTGACTTTTCAAAGAATTGAAAGCGGTCTTTGCTGCTTCGTCAACGCTACCAACTGGCTCTGAGAGGAAGACGCTCAGAGTTTCGAAGGGCGAAGAAGGGTCTTAAAAGTGCCAGTATAGTCGAACGTACCAAACTGAAACTGTCTCAAAAGCAAAACCGTGTCAAAAGTGAACCTGTCTCACAAGCGAACCTGTCTCGAAAGCGAAACCGTGTCAAAAGTGAACCTGTCGCAATAGTGAAATTGTCTCAAAAGTGAAACGATGAATTAGAGAACTAATAAGAGAAGATCTATTGCAAAAAATCGGAAATTTGCTGAATACCTCTCGCTCGAATCTGCTATTTTGCCATCGAAATTGTAGCTTTGTGAGTAACAGAATTTTGCTCACCTTCGCAACGAGTCGCAACCATGCGGATGCTAAATGCTAAAAATGATGCAAATCTAGTCGATTAATCACTGTTGCATCAAAAATGGATCGCTGCTAACTGAGAAATGCTGGTCAAATGACTATCTGCGGAGTTGACAGCGTCAACGATCAATTCGATTATGCCATGTGCATCAGTTTATCGAAAGAAAAATTCCTGAACTAATTGAAAGTGCTTTAATATCTCTGAAAGTGCCATCAGATGTGTGGAAAAGAACATCGCATTCTCAAACTAATGTGTTCAAACTTAATAGAGAAAGCAGCAGCATCGCTTAAAGATCTAGTGGATCAATAAGATTTTGAGGGACTGCCTTTGCACTTATGATAGACAAAATTGGTGCGATCTTATAACAGGCATGGCTGGCGCTCAGGTGCATGAAATTCTGATTTGTTTGGTTGACACAGAATTAGACAAAGCGCTATACGAGTTAAACTTGCTCTCAAAATGGGAAAATGAACAGTGCCGTAGAGAAATGTAGGAACATGTATTCTTAGTAGATCTGTCCAACTGCAACACGATCAAAATCTGAAATATTGACACAATTTCTTTTCGTATAACTTAGCTCAAAATAATTCAGCTGAGGTGAAACTTAACAGAAATAATCTCCAGATATTGGGCTTTCGTTTGAAAAAGAATTATTCAATTTGGTTATGGTATTGTCAAGATATGGCCACGCAAAGACAGGTCTCATTTTTCAAGTGCGTTACAATACCCGTAAACGCTGCAGGCAATGCGCTTTCAAAACGAGTGCTTTCTGTTTGCTTGGCCATATATTGACAACCCCATGACCAAATTCAATAATTCTTTTTTCAAAAAAAGCCCTACTTCTGTAGATTATTTCTGTTAAGTTTCAGCTTAGGTGAATTAATATGGACCAAGCTATTCGAGAAATAAATTGTAACATTACTTTTTAGTTACAGAAATGAGTATCCTTCGCGCGCCTTGTAATATCTTCGCTCATANGTTAAGTTTCAGCTTAGGTGAATTAATATGGACCAAGCTATTCGAGAAATAAATTGTAACATTACTTTTTAGTTACAGAAATGAGTATCCTTCGCGCGCCTTGTAATATCTTCGCTCATAGTGAACGGATGTACACCAGTGTTGCAATAGTTGAAAAAAATGAATATAGTTAGCACTAAGTACTAAATTGAATTTTAAAATTAACTAGTTAATAACTAGTACTAAATTGCGATTTAGTACTATTTAGTACTATTTAGTACTAAATTGATATTTAGTACTAGTTAAGCGGGAATTACAATACAGCGTCCGCGGCGTTGCGGACGTTTGTTTTACATGCAAAGCATATGCAAAAATACGCCCGCGACGCCGCGGACGCTGCATTGTGACTCCCGCTTTACAAAATTTATATTTAGCACTAACTTAGTACTTAGTATTTGATTGCAACCGCAATAAAAGTAACTGAGTAATAATATATCATCGCTTAACTTTAAATGAACATAGTAGTGAGTTTAACTTTTAAAGCGTAGTCAGCAAGTTTCAATCACTATGTGACAGTTTATTACGTGCACTGTTTGTACCTAGAAACTGTTGGTCCTCTTGAGATCCTTCTTAGATTTTTCATGCAAATTTCACTTATGTTCTGTATCACGCTAAAAATTACGACTGGTGGGCTTTTTCACTGCTCCCCCTACCAGTCGCTCTTACTTCATTCATTGGCGTCTCCGCCACAACAGCAATTTCTTCTTCAGAATCATGCAAAGTCTCCATTTTTGCGAATCTTTTTCACTATTTTTCTCAAAATTCACGGTTCAACCGAAAAAATGAGAGAAATGAGCGCAAGGTAAACACGGAAATCTAGCAATATGCATATTTGTTGCGACGCTAACGCCATGTATACTGTAATACGTTAAGCTTCGTTAAGACTTCAGCGTTTCAATTTTTTTTTCAGATTTTATTTATCAGCTGATGGTAGCAAATAGTTGTAAAATAGTACTATTTTGCTAAATAGTACTAGTTAAAAAAGTAGAAAATAGTTAGTACTAAGTACTAAATAACAATTTAGTACTAGTACTAAAATGAATTAAATAGTACTATTTGCAACACTGATGTACACGCGGATAAAAGCTATTAAAAACCCCCCCATTTCTTCTACAAAACCTGTAAATTTCATTAAAATCGGTGCAAAAATAAAATATTATTAACATTTCAAAATGGCGGATTATACTGAAACACCCTGTATTTGCGATGGCGACCATCTTTTTTTAAGTCAGTGATTTTCTCTATTCGCTAAAGCACTCGCGTTAAATTAGCGTTATGCAAACCTCGTCAGGGTACACGGACAGGTTTGAACTGTTGAAAATTGTTGAAATAAACGATGATGTTTAAAGTTTCGTGTTTTCATGCAAGTTGCACACCAATATCATATAAGTTACACAGTAATAGTTATATGTGCTGCGTAACAGTAAATTTCCCCGTTCCCGCGGGGATTTCCCGTGGATTATCCCCCCCGTGGCACATCCCCCCCGTTCCCGTGATTTGAAATCCCGTGCAAATCGTTCCCCATCCCCGTAGTATTTTTTCCCCTCCCGCAAACCCTACTTCAGACTGTGGGCTACAATCAACCAATTGACCTCAGTGCTTGACTACGCCTCCTAACAAAAAATATCGTCAGATTTTGTGTTGTAGATTAGACAGAATATATCTATCAAATATGTCATAGGTGGGTGGAATGCCACTCATCAGTGATTATACACTGAATCAAGGGGGGGGGTTTTATGTATCACCCCCCCCCCCCCCATATACCTGTTTGCTTAGCCATAAACACACTTCTTTTTCTGTTCGCATTCTTGCCTGCTGAATAAACTGTTGGTTAATCGTTGTCTCACACAAGGTCTATTCCTACTGTACCCCCCCCCCCCCCTGGCTACCACAACATCTGGCGACAGCGGCAGGATTCTCTTAGAATCTGGAACAATCCATTGGTTCTCTCAAGGCTCTGCTCAAAAATCCTCACCTGTTCTCACCTCTCAAGACTACCACTCAAATTCTTCACTGCAAATGAATGCGTTGCGGTTATAATCAATTATCATCCAAGCGTCAATTGGCTATCCCTCAGCATCTTACCCGCCTCGTATGGTCTCAACTAGAAGCAGCGGCGCGGGCCGAAGGGTTCTCCGGCTCAGTAGAAGAATAATGGACCGTCCTAAAACAACAAGAAAAAGCGTCAGCGACTAGTTCAATCAACATTGCCAAGCCCAAACTCGACTGGGATGACGCAGACGTTGCCTCCACTCTCAACGATCCAGAGAAAGATCAACACCCTACTGACAATCAACCGCATACACCGCTACAAGTCCATCGAATTCAAGACAGCGTGGCTCACGGCCTTCTTCAATTCGTAACGCCACTACAAGCGCAACAAGGGTATCAAACGCCAAGCGCGCAACAAAACCTTCCCGTCTTCTCCACTCCTCTGCAAGAGCCGATAACACAACAACAGCTAAAACAACCAACCGAAATACAAGGACAATCAAGTGCTATGGAGTTAGAAGAACTAACTAATGCCGTAACAGCAGCAACATCCAAGCTGGATTCTCTAAGCGCAGCCGTCCATCGTAATCGAATGGACACATTTGCCGCACCAGGCTTAAGTCCACCTTTCTTCTATGGTTACGTCACCGAAAACTTCAAAGACTTCCTTTGACAATTCGACACCTACGCTCTTCGCCTCAACCTTAGCGACGATCACAAGCTGCAAACGCTGCCGTCATACCTTCAAGGCCAAGCAGCAATTATCTATGCGTCTTTCCCTGAAGAAGCGAAAAATAAGGCAAGTGGCGCTACATATCAACGACTACGCGACGCGCTGAGCCACAAGTTCATCACAAAGGACACACAAACCTACGCCCAACGAACGCTAGCAGCGCGCAAGCAAATGCCAAACAAATCCTTTGCCGAATACGTCCTCGCCATGCAACTCGCCTTTGACAACGCCTATCCAGAGCTGCGCTCCGATGACGACGCAATGGAGACTATTCGAACGCAACAACTATTGCACGCTATCTGCACTGGGGCAACAGACAATATTGGCACCTTCCTCATCGACAAGGCACTCGAGACGCTAGAGGAAGCGGTATTGCTCGTCAATCGCTTTGAGATGTACAAGCTCAACCGAAAAGACACCAGTGCCGATGCCATCAATCGACTAGAACGAAAACTGGACAATCTCTGCAAAGAACGAGGAAGAACAAAAGTGGTAGCATTTGAATGTAACGCGACAAGGGAAGATCGCTTCTATTCATCACAGCGCCCAGGTACGCCGCCTTATCGACCAGACTTAGATTTAGAAAGAGCGGTTGATGAGCAAATCAAATCGCTCTGCGGTCGTCTCAAAGAATTTATGGCAGAAACCCAAAAAAGACTCAATGACGAACACACAAATTCATCCTGACGCGATGCAAGCTGGGAAAGCCAAGATTCAGACCAACAAGTGAGTAACCAGCACAACAACCAGGGCGGCAATCGACAGAACAACGGGTTCCAAAATGGCAGAGGGCGCAACCAAGGGCGCAACTCCAGGGGCAGCGCGGAATGTTTCTACTGCGGCCGCTATGGTCATCGCGCTTACAGCTGCTTCAAAAACCCTGCGTCTCTGCAATACAAGGGTCAACCACAAGCGCAACTGACATATCAACAACCAAATGCCACCTTTGCGATTACAAGTGATCCAAGACTGCAACAAGCAATCACCTACCATCCACAACAAGACCCCCATGCTGGACCAACATATGCCATAAATACAATTGCATCCAGCGGCGCTCATCCAGCCACCAACTATGGTTATACCACCACACATCAGCAGCAGCGCCCCTATTCCAAGCCAGCCGTCCAATCAAGCGTCTCTCAAGCCATAGACTCATCATCTTATGGTCACCAAACTGGCTGGCACAACAGTCCATGGGGAAAAGCGTCAACTCCAACCCCAGAATTGCCTACTTATCTACACACACCACAAGCAAATTATCCAGTCGCGCTGTTGTTGCACTGTAAGCAATCAGTTGACTCTCTCACTTCATTTTACAAATCTGATGAAGAAGCAACTTGGAATGGTCATCACGACAACCAGTGCTACTCCATTTGTCAAGTACCAATACAAGGTAATGTAAATAATAATTGTATTGATTTGAAGGCCTGGCCAGGCAGTATTAGAGAAGCATGCAGTTATGAGAAGCAGAGCATTTGGGCATGCCAGACGGTTCAGGACGCCGGACAAACAAGCAAGACGACAACGTTGGAGGGCCTGCGCAACCCTACAACTGAGTCTGCAAGAAATCGTGAGGCTCTGCATGTGACTAGTGTTATGCGGTGCCAAAGGGGATTGCACTTGTTGTGAGACAGTTGTTAACCAGCGTTTATTCAGGCATACAGAAACGCGTGAGCAATGTAACAAGGAGAGAGAGATGATTTATATGCGAATTAATGCATTATATAGATTGAGCTTGGGGGAAATGTTATGACTGGGACCATGGCAGTTCACCGACTTGGACAGTTCACCGACTAGGGCATTTCACCGACCGTATAATTCACCGACCGGACAGTTCACCGACCAGTTCTATTT
>NIUQ01004419.1:0-13928 GCA_002796945.1 Plectus sambesii
ACTTTGGGTCAGTCCCGAGTACCCTCTTTGACATGTTTACAACACCTGCCATAGCGTCAGTCAAATAATTAGCCATTTTTCCCCCTCTCCCTCGCCGCCCCAACTGCCTGACCTCGGCAATTGTGAAGGGCGAACCGGGCCAAAACTGTCTTTCTCTCACGTAGGACAGTTCATATGGCTGTAGCGTGCTCTACCCGCACGGAACTTTCATTATTCGCATGACAATTGACTGAATTCTCTCTTTGGAGGCACGAATACAGTGCGTTATATTTGTAAAAATTGGGTCCCGCAACGAAAACCGGCATACTGTAGAAGTCCATAGCGTCACTCGGCCATAGCGTCACTTCCTTTTTGGCGGTCCCGAGGGTGACGCTATGGACGATGTTGACTGTAATGCATATCATTCGACAATATCATACAGGCTGTTCATAATTTATATTACGATTTTTCAGCCCTTTTTTCATCTCTCCCTTACTTCAGAGTGTTTGGCAATAACTCAATATGACTAAGCAAGGCTGTGACTTGTATCGCTGCGCTGCGGTCACAGACCTCCTATGCTCTCTGCCTATTTGTTACAAAATTGATCAATAGTCCTTTATTGTTACCTAACCCTGTACTGCTGAATATAAAATTGCAACTACATTCATTTCTTCAATTTGTTGCAATTAAAATTGATTGTGCTCAAATTTACTCTAATTAATTAATAAATCTCATCGTTAGCAAGCGTTAAACTTAAACCATTCATGCATTCGCTAGTCCTATATGAAGAAGTAGAAGAAAAGGATCGTTTACACATTCGCAAATGAGATAAGTGAAGAAGCTGGGATTTTAGACTCAGACGATATTCTCAAAGATCCGATTAGATCCGAACAGTTTAAAGACTGCTGCAAAGCATTGGAGATCTTCTTTGGTTCGGAAAAGTACCCGCCTACCAATGATTTGTTGGATGTCTTTGGAAAGGTTTGTACTTACATTATAATTGCCTGAATGAGGAGAAGAGGTGAAGCAAAGCTTCAAAAGAGAGAAAAGTACAAGACTTCCACGAAATATTTTCTTTTCTTACGTTCAAATAATTTTGCTTCACTTTTCAAAGTAATTTGCTGTGATAACTAAACTGTTTTACTTAGAGTACTGTGAACGGCAGGTTAACTAAACTAAACTGTTTTTGAATATTTAGATTATTACAAACGCTTATGGCATAAACGTCAACGGGCTGGACATGGCCTACGGCTTGTATGTTGGGTAATACTTTTTTGCAATTGTTTTGCCAGCGGCTAGTAAAGAGTGCAGCGGTTGCAGTTCTTGTGGTTACTTCTTTGCACAGCTTGCTCCTTAAACATATGCGAATATTCATACAGTCTGAAAACGGGGAATGCATTAAGCCTGACAGCAGCTAGGATAAGCAGAGTGCAAGGTTCAGATTAAAACTCGTGGGCACTATCCCATCTAATAATGCATGGGATTGCAAGGTCTCCGGTACAAACTGGAATCTCCTTACTAGACGGCAATAGCTACTATGTTTGTGAACACATTGATTTCAGCGCATCTGTACTTGATCATTCGTGCAATCCAGATGCTACCTACACTTTCGACGGTCCGAAAATTGCTATTCATCCTCTTAAAGCTGGCCTCAGAGCCGTCTCTCCATACGATGTATGCATTTTTTACACATTTGTACGATTTAAAAGGTATCTCAAATATAGGGGATTACAGCATATTACAGTTCATTAAATATATTGAGTCATCCTGTATAACTATTTATGTGCTCCTCAATTTTCAGATCAAAATCAACTATTGCGAGATATTGGATTTCACTCATGAACGGCGAGCAACTCTGGCTGCAAAATATTACTTCACTTGTCAATGTGAACACTGCTTGAATACTACAAGGGTACAATATCTTTATCATTCCTTACTTCCGATATATTTGATTGAATTAAAATCAAGAAAAATACTTCCACTCTTAGATAGAGATCATTCACTAAGCAAATAAGCAGCTATCGATGATTAATAAAAGAATTTCGACATTATTGATGCTTCTTATTTCAAATAATGAATATTATATGCTCTCTCTATCAAGCTTGAAATAATAGTATTAGAGTTAGTGATGTCAGGACTTCGTTATATCGAGTCATAGCACTCTGTTCAAGTTTCTATAAAATGCATGTTGCTTGATACCGTATTATATCAAACCATCAACTAACGTATAATATGCATCAATACCGTGTCATTACTATTTAACGGGCAACAAAATGTCGTACGTGTTTGCTGCTCATTTTCGCTAGTGGCATAGTGCAAATATTCGTGAAAGCGTTGCAGGACAAGGAGATGCGATCCATTCGCTGCTTGCACTGTTCCTCAGGCGCAGCTCTGCTGGACGACGACGAAAAGGCTGCCACTTGTCAGATTTGTGGCAAAGCAACTGATGCTGCAGATGCTGTAGCGCTGATGAATGAAATTAAAGCCTATTTGTGCTCGGTTAGGCAAGAACCGGAAGTCAAATGCAGTAAGTTTTTTCCGTTTCATCACTTTAATTAAACATTCTTCAAGAGCCACTGGCGCGTTTTTAATGATAATCAGATAGTTTCGTGTTTTATCAATTTAGCAGTACATATAACAGTAGAAAATACCGAGTTGCTGTTTTTCTTGCCAAAAATAAAAATATTGCATATGCTTATTTATCGAAATTAAGTCGATAACATTGAGAAATGGTTAAGAATGTTGAGAAAATTATCAGTCTTAAAACGCCTCATCTACGAAAACAATTATAGAGACGTATATAGAAATGAACAATATTCAATTGCAAAATCTAACCATTATATAAATTCATGTGATAGCAAAAATTATTCACAGGCTTGTTGATTACACGAGCTCGTCAACTGCTGTCGGACATCAATGTATATATGTGGCACCTGAACGTTCAATTGCAAAATATTTGCGTGGATGCTGGCAGAAATGACGAAGCTTTTGTCTGCTGCGAGCAATCGCTTATTGTTCGAAGGTCTGTTCTTCGCGGTGCTTAAAGTGGGCTGATGTGATATTCTTTATAAAAGTATATCATCCAGAGTGAACATATTTCGACTTGAAAAGTTTCTATTAGCGAACAAAGGAATTTGCTTCCAGCCAATTTAAAATGTGTGCATTTCCACGCGTGATCTGACACAAAACGCGGCAACATTCAGTGTTAAATAATCACTGAAATAAATGATAGCGAGAACCAAAGTTTGAAAGGCACAGGTGTTGACACTTAAGAAGAACACTTAGGTAAATTCTTGCGTTATACTGTAGCCAGTTATGAATTCATTGCATAAGGAACACGTGATTGAGAAGCGGACAGAGCCGTAAACGAAAGACACCTATAATATTAATTAGACATTGACACGGACAATTTTCGTTTAATACCACTGAAAATCAACAGGGAGGGTCACGAATCCCATAATAATCTTTTCTCAAACTGAACTGCCTATTTGATAAACTTTCTATTATACGAGTTAGTACTTTGACTGTTTTAGACGGTTCATGAATCCAAACGATGAGTTGTTATTGAATCAGTTGACGAATGCTGCAAACTTCATGATGCGAAATCCGTCCCGCGCCAAAGAGTGCATCCCACTACTTACCGAGGTGAGTGAATCATGATAGTAAATTTTAGGGACGACGCCAAAAATTTATATTCTGATTCAGGCACAGAAAGGATATTCGTTCACATTCGGTGCTAACTACGGTCCCGCTCAGGAATGCCGCAGATTGCTCGATATCGTTCAAAATCGATCAAAATACAAAAAATGGCTGTCCGAATAGATCTGGCGTTGCCGAAGACGTCGCTAACGTGACGCTTCATCAGAACAAATACTTACATTTTCTTACTGTCACTATGCTCTGGCAAATCATCTCGCTGTTTTTGACGATGCACCAAGTCCTCGAACTTTTCTGCATTGTCGGCGGAACTAATTGTATGGTGACCAAAAATGTCTTACAACCATTTAGTCTGCATTAAAATATTCACAAATATGCTTGACACAAAGTCGGAACGCCAAAATGTTGCTTTCAATATGATAACGTCTCATTTGCCCTGTTCTGTCAAAGGTGATTATGATTGAAGACTTATCATCGAATATGCGATGTTTGCCTATGTTCGTATTCATAAATGTTCCTGCTCGTTGAATGCTGTTTACTAAAATTCCTAAAAAATACCGACTAATGGATAAACTGTAAAACATTCCGAGCAACACAAAGTAAGCAAGCAAAGTAGTCATAAAATTATTTCTTGCACATTTATATCATTATTTATATTCAGTACATATTGTTGTCCAGATGAAATGGAGTAATCAGCAAATATTTAAGTAATATTTATTTAATTAGGCAAAAACAATTCGACTACATTCCGTCTTCCAGATGAACGGAACTTAGACCCCACCAACCGTAATCCTTCCCTTGACGAGAGCTACCTTCAATAAATGATTTTAACACTCACTGTATGCGTCGCAACCAACGCACACAGTGATTATTAAAATCGTTTACTGCACTTAGTACAATCAGGCGATTTTTTATTTTGGTGGGGTGTAAGTTTCGGCCCCGGTTTTTTGTACAATAGAAAACACGACACCACGTATCCCCACTAGAGTAACTCGCGGGTCAGACGCTTCGAGAGGGTCTTGATTCTCCTGTGATCAACAGATTTCAATAGTTAATACATGAAAATGAAGCTTGCGATATGGTCTATTCATTTCTTATAAAAAAATTTTCATATTTCATTTCGGTGTATTCTAAATTTCAATAAATTCGATTGCGACTGGGGCGGCGCTGTTGAAAGTTAGAGCAATCAGCTGTATCACCGCCTCTCGGTGCCTATCAGCGCCCCCGGTGGCGAACGCGCTGAAATGGTTTTACCAAGAATATTATTTATTCTTGTCATAATGCATGTAGATTACAGTAAGTCGACGAGCTCCTCTCATCGAACGAAATTTAGCTGTTAATGAAAGAAAATTATATCAACGATCATTCAAACCTTGGTGACATTGCATCTCGGCTTAGAGATATCCTCATACCATGATCAATATATCAACAGAATACTTGTGCTATTTTGCAACGCTTGGTCGACGAATTTTCTCGCAAAAAACTCTCTTTCTAGCTTATTATTTAATAAAGAAATAATGAAATTTTAGGATCAAATATGAAACTATTAAAGGAGTTTTAAGTGAATAAATTCCTCGACCAAGCTTTGCAAAATAGCGCAAGGATTCTGTTGATATCAAGATCATAGCACGACGATTCCTTGAAGCCGAGATAAACTGTCACCAAGGTTCGACTGCTCGTTATTAAGNATTAGGGAATTCACGAAATTCTAAGAGATATCATGTCACCAAACATTTTGTATGTAAAGGATTTTGAAGGCTCGGTTGCTTAGCAACCTAAGTCCTCGACTCCAGTTGCGTAGCAACCGCTTTGCTCGTCGCGAGTTTTGACCAATCAGCAACTCGTGCGTTAGACTCTGTGGACAGATCCCTCGACGCACTAAACGTGACGTTCTTTCCAGTACCAGGCTCTTTCGATAACTCGACATTTATTAAATATAGGTGCATTTCAGTGTATTGTATTATTTTTATGATATTCTACATATCACTGCGATCATTTTTCGCTGTAATTTGCTACATTTGGTCAACTTTTCAGCTCTGTAGATATTTCTGCAGTGCGGCTTCGGATTGTGTCTATGGGGATACGTGACACGCAACGAAAAAAATAAATGCCTTGACGATTATGCAAATTTTGGATGGAAATGACAGGTTTGATACCCGTAAACTATTACGGAAATGGTTTAGTAGTATACAGTAATTATAATGTTACGGCGCTTTACTTTTTGATTAAAAACGAGCTCGGCTAACCATCGTCGTCAAAAGGGATCAGTTTTAGGCCACCGTTTGGAATAATTTATAATCGTTCTGGGTTACAGCAATGAACTGAACGGCTGCTGAAGTCGTGCGCTCCTTCGAATATCACAGTTAGCAGACGAATGCGGCGTTATACGTCTTGCGATCGACGTTAGAGCGCATTACTGACGTATCGGTAAGCAACATGACGCTCAGCCGTCATTTGAGAGTCTACTATACTGCAGGGGACCTATCTGGAAAGTAAAAATGTAGATTAAGTAATTTAGAGAATACCTGTAAATGTAAAGAATTTAATAGTAAAAATAGAAGTCAAATTTTATCAAATTTATACAACGAATTAATGCGGTATGTCATTAACATCTTAATTTTAGCTCGTCATTATAATTATAATAGACGATGTTTTTTCACTAAATGCTCGACAAATTTTTACTTTATGGAAATAAAAATTAAAGATTTTATGATGACGCAACTAAGTTCATGTAATAATAATTTTTTCAGGTCAAAGTATGCGAGCTCGGACCGTTGGTGCAGGAGCCGCAGGCAGCTAGAGGGAGGGCGGCAGCTGCAGCACCGCAGTGCCATCGGATGGCCAAACTAGTGGACTCGTCGGCCTGCTTCTTGGCCCGGATTGAGAATTCTTTCTGGGCTAAGGAAGTAAAGGTCAACGAGTCCACACCATCACTCGCCCAACGCTGACGCCTACGGGCGTGATGCTCGTAGGCGACGCCGTCAGCATAAGTATCTAAATTTTCATAATCATGTTATTTGTATTTGATATCGTGTTTGGACAAGGTACCCCCCACGTGACCAAATCGTGTGACGGGGCGTCACGCAGCACGTTGTTGCTTAACATTTTATGCTGATCAAGCAATGATCGTGTCAAGACCAAACTGCTACGAGGCTGCTCTGTGAGCGATTTGGTCATGTGGGGGGGGGGGGTACCTTGTCCCCAAACCATTTGATATACCTACACTTAATGATGCATATTAAATCTCTAAGATTGTGTTTATTTCAGGTCTGCAAAGGAATGGCCGGCGGCGTCTTCGCCATGTCGGCTGCCGAACCCCTGGAGAGGATGCTGGAGGCTCTGGACCGCCGCTTCACGAAGCGAATCGCCACCCTCAAAGAGCTGGGGCCCCACTCCGGGTTGCACTCCATCCGGGCAAAGATTGTCGTGGAGTTTTTCACTGTTGGTAGTTGTCTCCCTTATTTCATGGTTTTATTCTAGTATCTACCTTTGTAATAGAAACAACTACATAATACGGTGGTTCATAGTGAGAGTGAGACAGCTTGGGTGAGCCAAATTTCTCCCCCGAAGCTATAACAAGCGAGTGTTTCAAATTACGGAGAGCAGCTATTTATGCTTGTCTCTCTATGGTATTGCTTACAAAACTGAATATAAGCACTTATATAAACAATGTGTCGCTGGATGGCTGTGAGTTAAACAAAGTTGAAAGGGCTTGCTCAAATATCAGTTTTTCATAATTCATCAATCGCTTTTCGCGACAAAGATCATGAAGGTTAGTTTTTTGTGAATTGTTGTACGCTCGCGGTCATTTCGAATATTTTGCTTGACTTCTGCTGCAAAGATTTTGGTTTTTGTATTAAGTATGCTCAGAAATTTCCATTAAAACTGGCTAAATTATGGGTATATGTACAAAATTTATGAAAAATTGCAATGGCTCATAATTTCCAACTAATCCTATGAAACAGTTGTAGCGTTGATATATCTAATGTTTTAGTCTAATATTCTGTTTTCAGGTTGGCTCCCTGCGCACCGTCAAAACGCGCATCCTCACAGAGGCCAACCAGCTGACCGTTGATGTCCAGGACGGCACCAACGCAGACGTCAACGGCGTGGAGTTGAATCTCTGGGGTTCGCCTGCAGGGGCCACCTTTGCCTTGGTGCAACTCGGAGGGTGCTTTAGCTTCTCGGCGTGGTGGCAAAGGAATTCCTTCGCGCAATAGTCCCCAAAAGCACTGCCACCACGGTATTTGCATTGATTTTTGACGCCGATCTCCTCAACATTGAGATTTGCGCCTAACAGTAGTAGGATTATATTTATCATTATCATACAAAACATTTGGGCGCAGACTCCTTGCTCTGCTTAGGAGTCCCTATGTTTTGTGTGGTGATGATAAGTATGAACCTATTACTCTTAGGCGCTTGAGACATAAAGGAATCAGTATCAAACAGTGGCGCGATGGCCAACGCCCTTGAGACGCACCTCCTGTCCTACAACCCCACATCGGCCGCAGTATCGTCCTGTGTGTGGGCAACCCAATGGTCCCTTCGATGTAAAGAAACAGCTTGAAAAACTGGCTGAGCTAGGAAGGAGTGGGAGTGTGGTGCAGCGGGAGTGGAAGAGGAAACCTGATGTGTACAAAGACCTGGAGACTGAGGGAAACTGGACTCATCACAACCATTAGTAACCCCCAAAAGCTCCAAGAGACAAAGGTTTTCATTGCAGACGAAGAATGATGATAGCGGAATTGGAGGGTGAAGGCGGGGCGGAACCTCCAAAAAAGGCGATCAATAATGGTGATACAATTGTAACTGATTTCAGTGTGTACCCTGGACAGTGGACCGACGACGCCTCAAGAATTATTGTAATTGGAGATCTAGATGTGTTGACTATTTTGCATGTCTTTTTATGTTTGTACATATGTATATGATGCAATCATTGATACTGTACCCGATTGAATTGCTTAAAATAATAATATGAATGTAGATAAATTCTTTGAATGAAATATTGAAAAATACATTGGATGTGCAAAGCTGCAGTTAACCCGTAGAAAATATCTCTCTCGTTCAATCACCTAAATTACCTAGAGAAATTTCATCATATGATTGTCGTATGCCTTGGAGCGACCGGCTGCGTCGCACTACAGTTCTATGACGTAGGTCACTCCAAGGTACAAGCCCTTGAAGCGACCTGTAGTGCAACGCAGCCGGGTTTAACATAGGGTCGCTCCAAGGCATACGACATGATCGCTTCCTTCTCATGCACATCAAAGGATGACTAACTGCCAAATATTTGAACTTTTTTACTATGGCCTTGTTTCCTCTCCATTACAGCCTTTTGCTGGATTGTATTCTTTCTTGATTAATCAAAAAAAAGCTAGTATTGGTTGAAAACATTTCGTAACCCCTCTTCTATACGTAACAATAAATTACAATAAAAGGCAGAATCGAGAAAAGCTGTAGCTGAAAACTAGGGTGAAAAATATTTACCTCCTCTCTCCATATACGAACGTGTGAAAAATAAGATTGAAGATTGCGTAACAAGTAAGATTTTCTTTTGTTCCTGTTTTCAATTAAATTTCTAATAATAACGAAAGAAGAATCAAATTCATATCGAGTTCTATATGTGCGTGTGCGTATTTTGTCTCGATAAGTCGATTCATTTCTGGTCCGCGAGCAAACCCAAATATATATTATTAATTTAATTCTTTCCCTAACTCTTTCCCATAGAAAAAGTGAAAAATATCAATACGTCGAATTTGAGACTGGCCGCAGAGCTTTTATTTTCTTTTTACCCACCATTTATTACCAAACCAAAGATCGTTACAATTTTTTAAACCAAAAAACGTCCTACTTGATATTTTATGTTCTTCAGATTGATTTGACTTGGAAAAGATACTATTTGATTCAGAATGTAACCTTATTTGAGTGGGAATGGTATGTAAAAGTCTTAGTGAGGATAGAGAGAGAGAGTAATAATGGAACCTTTATGAGCGAGTTTGTACGAACAATAGTCCAACAGGTTCATAAAGCACATAAACATGCTCAGTCTCTCTCACGCGATCACCGCTGATTCAATGTAGTAGCTAGAATGAAAATCGCTTCAATCGCCCCTTCTAATTCAATACCACATCTCATTATAACCATTTGCGTCATTACAGAACTAAACGACACCTGTTCATCTTCTTTGATTAACCTATGTCTGCGAACATTCCACCTTAATTAGAACACTTTTCCATTAAATGAGGACATGTTCCAAATCGAAAAGGACATTTTTCATTTTGATTCGAGTTGAAAATGTTTTTTCTTAATTATAAAGTATCCTTTTTGAAGCGTATATGGGTTATATCTTTCTAATCAAGTTCCTTTCCGCGGCTGGTCACGAATAAAATGTGACAGGGACTTTTCTCGGAATCTTTGTTTAAATAGTTTTAAGACAGAAAAGTGGTAGCCAAACAAAATTCTCAACCCTGTCGTGACCGAGTAAAACATTCCTGAAATGGCCATGCATTATTTATAATGATCTAATGATCTGTGAACACCAGTGTTGCAACTCAAGTTTGTTAACTAAGTTATTTAACTTAGTTAAAATCTTAGTAATAGTACTAAGTAACTAACTAAATTTCGAAAAAAACTTAGTACTAACTAAATAACTAACTGCGTTTTTAAAAAACGAGTTTAACTAACTAAATAACTAACTAAATTATTTTTTTGTCAACTTAACTAAGATTAATTCTAAAAACTTAGTACTAAGTTTTAACTAAGCATTTATTCCAAAAAGCTACCAAAATTCTGAAACTTTAGTAGCATGTGATGAGCAGTGTAGCAATTAGAATTAGTACTATTTTTTTTGACTTAGGAAAAAACTCAGTAATATTACTTAGTAACTAACTAAGTTTCAAAAAAACCTTTTTACTAACTAAATAACTTACTACGTTTTAAAAAAACGAGTTTAGCTAACTAAATAACTGACTATGTTTCCAAAGAAACTTAGTTGCAACACTGGTGAACACTGCCGGACGATAAATAATTATATTTACTTCAGAGCTCGCGCCGATCAATACCGATTAATACCACAATGGTGTACTTCGACCTGTCACTTGAATACGTTCTCTTTGGCTGCTTCTGTGTATCAGTGCCACTCTATATCTTCGTACTCGTCAACTTGGCGCTGGTTCCGAAATCTGATGCTGCCCTGGGCTCTTCATTTTTCCGCATCGTTCTTTCGACGGGCATAGCCGACGTCTTAACGGCAATTCAAACATACGCCTACTTTAAATTTCGCTTCTGGAATGTCGCTTTCGACTTCTATTCTACTATTCATCCTGTATTGAAGTACGATTTAATCATTTCTTATGCGACTACGTTTGTGCAGAGCTTCGGTAATTTGCTTCTTGGCTTTAATCGCTACACGGCTATGGTAATGCCAACGCGCCATGCGGTAAGTTTAGCTGACTTTTATTCTTATGCTGTTTAACGGTTACGATTTACAATTTTGCCGTAAGTTTGCCTCCTAGCCGCTGATCGATTATTCAGTGCACACGCGATGAATGTGGGCTTATGTGAAAATTTACGATTTCTTTGAAAATATTATTAACTCAAAGCAAGAGAGATGCATTTGATTGTCGCATATTCTTGCAGGTCATCTGGTCATCCGAACGTGTTCGGATATACTTGATTGCCAAATGGCTAATTGCGTGCGTTATCGTAATACCAGGCATATTTTTGGAGCTGTCCGACTTGACTTTCAACCGAGTGCCAGATGATGGTAATGCGACTGTAAACGGCGTAAATTATACAGGAATTGTGAATACACCGGTATTTACTACTCGAAGCACGGTTTTATCAAAGGTTGACGATTGATTACAAATGTGGTCTGTAGTAATATGTTGCTAATACCAGAGCTTCTCGCGCAATCTTTGAATTAAAAAAATCGTGATGCTCCAGTTTTATGCTAAAACAATAAATCAATGTGAGCAGTAAAGAAATCATCGTCGACTATTTATGTGCAACTATACTAAAAGCATGCAACATGCCAGCTGTAAAATTCGGGGCGAATTCGTCGGGTCGTAGAAAGGAAAAAATATTCTGACGGAGTCGGAAACACTCACCATTTTGGCTAACTTGTAGCTTGAGATCTCTCTTATTAAAGGCTTTCTGCATCAGTAGTAGGTATATATGCCATTACCACTTGAATTGGGAACTTTTCAATTTCAAAAAGGACATTTTCAAAGTCAAATCAATATTAGAAATGTCCTCTTACTTGGAGAGCGTCCTCATTAAAGTGGATATAGTACAATAGTGATTTTTTGAAATCGGAGCACTTGAATTTTGTGAATTATACACATGCTTGACAATGTAGGAAGTTGGCATCATCTATCAATCAATGACAATAATAGTTTGGGGCACTGGCGCCGCAATCACTCTTACCGTCTACCTGAAACTATTCTGCGTTCTACACTTTCGAAGACTACGTCAAAAACATCGTACTTCACTGACACGTCATTCGCCCACAAGAATACCGTCTATACATGAGTACCGTCTTTTAGCCTACGGAATAATCTTGGCTCTGATACAGGTTAGAGAACACAAAGATATGGAAAATACCACATTGTTATAGTTTATTCAGGCATTAAATTCTATTTCTTGAAGTTATACGCTAGCTTTCGTGTTCAATTTCTTGGTGTCATGACTATCATCGTACACTTCAGCGAGAACCAGGAGACTCTATAGACTGGTGTATGAATTTTTAAGACACCCTAATATGTTCATTTTATAGTACTGAGCGCAGTATTGATTTTCGATTACATGAAACTTTGTAGAGAAATAATTTGAGTGCTCGTGAACTGCTTTTGGAAAAATTTTGAAGGAAATGCAGAGCAAAATGGACGAAAGACTTCTCTGACGCTGATCAGGTTGTATAGAGTCAGATACTGACACTTAAAAGATGATGCATGTGGTGCATCGGTTGGTTGGGACACATGCGAAACATCCCCGGTTGAAGTGAATAATTCGTACCCGCTTTTCGATATCTTCGCTCATTCAAGTAAAGCAGAACTTGCGTTTGTTTATTTAGGTAGCAACTGCGACGCTGCAGCTTCTGATGGTACTGCAGGGGTTCAACAAATGGTATCGCGCTCAGGCGGTGGCCGTCGACGCGGCGAACTACATCCACCCTTACTTTCTGCTAAGTCTGAGCGCTGCGCTTCGCAATCGCTGTTTCCCGTGCATCAGCAAAGAGAAGAGAGCAACGATAGCTCCAATAGAAGTTCAGCCGATTTCTACCGTAGAGCAACCAAGTATAATCAATCACTATCGATGGAGCTCCGAGCTGCACTTGAATTAGCGTGTTCAGGGATGAAAAATTGAATTGTGTAGCGAGAATTAAAAATGAGATTATTCTTGCAGGGCTCGATTTTTTGTATTACCTTCACACTCGACATTCCGCGCTCGATACTCAGATCGAATTGACATCACTATAAATCTCAATTTCACATGTGAGGAAGCGGTGACTGTAGTGCAAATTCTGTATTAAGTATCAAGTATTGAAATAGTTTTATGAAACAAGGTCCCAGTAGCTTTTTTATATGACTATAATGCATGTGAATGTGGAGGACTAAACATTCAGCAGTGACCATTGTCTTAATACACAGCCTGAAAATCGAAGGCCATACTATAGGATATTCTGGCTACCTTTTGTTAAAGGTGACAGGAATATGATGAAATGCTGTATTGCGTTGCTTCTGTTTCATTGCTGTAATATCATTTGATTATTGATGTATTCGACTTAGCGACAGACATTCCGATCGAACTACAAAATTTGTGTGCACAATTTTACATGAACGGCATCGGTTACAGTTTCAGTTATTGAAGTGGAAAGAGCACGAACAATACTTGCAGGAACGTCGCTTTTACTTCGCAGATGAAGAAGAGTCCACGGCGCTTAAATCAACCTGAAAACATTTCACGCTTACTTAAAACGATTGATATTCGTCGCGTAAATTTGGGAATGTGGCTCAAGCGCTAGAGTCCCCTGTACCCTTCAAGGACCTCAAGAATCTTAAAACTGTTCAAAAAAGCGTTTGTAAATAAACTAGTCCATACATGATATGCAGCAACATTGCTGATAGTTGCTTTGCTGCGGCTGTTCTGCGTTCCGCGTATGTTTTGCTCGAAGTCAGGGTCAGCATCATCACTGCCGCCATCGTCTAATATAGGATAAAATGGTCTAATTTCGGACAGTTCAGGACATCGTCAACTTTCACTACTGCGCTTCAAGCTACGGACATTTTTCA
>NIUQ01004420.1:0-13794 GCA_002796945.1 Plectus sambesii
TTAAGCGTGAGGAGAGCAAAGTAGAAAGGGTACTTCGTCGGCGATCGGCTGCACGAGCGAGTCGAAGCGCTCCTTTGTGAGGAAGCGCCGATGGAGCGTGCACTTCTTGGCCAGGTCGAACGCCTCGCCGATCAAGTAGTCGTGCTTATCTTCCCCCTTTGCGCCGTACAACCGACGACTCTTTTCTAAACATATATTGTTGGATTGTTACAAAAGTATACATCGTTTAAGTTGCTCTGCAGTGTGTATTTGTGAATTATTGGGTTTTACCACATAAGTACTGTCACTTTTCTACTCTCTAACGTTTCTGGTCAATTTCTACAAGCATAGCATCGAGCGGTTGCCACAATAATAGAACGAAGTTATCGAAAGAGAGTATGCTTATGCTCTTGATTATGGTTTTGTACGGTTCCACGCTTTTGTATATTTCTTTCTGGTGTTAAAAAAACACTACTCATGTTACAGCCCAATACAGTGCGTCTGTCGCTTCTCCCACCTGATTTGCTTGGGTTGCATCGCAGTAGAACTTCGGGAATCATGGCGAAAAACTGCCCAGCGAACAGGGTGAATAATGGTCCCAGATCGTCCGCCAATCTAAAAGTCATCACATTATTATCATCTTTGTCTCTTATCAACCGGCGCTTATTGTACAAACGACTTAAGGGACGGCTTTGCGTGGGTACCGTATACTTTACGCGCCTACTTGTGTGACTCGTGATAGATAATGTTTACGTCTGCTATACAAACAAAAACATAATTTGAGCATTCTTTGCCACGCGCACTTCCTTCGAAACGCAGCAAACAATCAATAGCTCTGCACTCTACACTATTATTCTTTCTTGAGAGTAACGGCTTCAGTCTCTAACTCCCGCCTCCTTCCGCAATACATAAATGACGGCAAATAAACGTTACTAACTTGTTGCACAGCCGAAAACCGACAAGGACGCGGTCACGTTCTTCGTTATCTGCGTCATCGGTGAGTCCGCGCTCAGTCCACTCGGCCAATTCGAACATTAAGGGCCGGAAGACGTTCTCCGACAATCGGAACGCCAGCTTGACGAACGCTTCGAGCAGCGGATCCTCTACAGCATTCACTGTCGCTAACGATTCCTAAAATCATCCGCGTTCGAGACAATCGCTCTCTTTCACATGGCGTACTTTAACTAGAGTTGTGCTTAAGGGAAATGCTTGATCATTGCATTAAGTACGACTTTAAGTATGTGATGAGAAATATGATCAATATAGGTGTGCAATGTAGGTAGTTTCCCCCGCTCTTCACACACTTCCATACATGTGCAATAAAGAGCCAGTGCGAATCACCAATCATAAATACCGGGATCTTTCATATAAACCGCTACTATGGCAATTTATTTGAATTTCGCGCGCTTAGTCTTCTTATCGCACGCGTAAATGGGCGCGTTTGTTGATGGGACGTGGAGAGAGAGGGGAATGTGAATAAAATAACGCGCGGAATACGTACGTTTCCGAGCCGCGAGCGCAGCTTGATCATGTCGAAGAAGAGTTTCGTCATGATCGGCAAGTGTTCGTTCAATTGTTTCTGTTCAACTGCTTCGACGTGGGCGGCGAACAAAGCGAACAGCTTCGCCAGCGGTTTCTGAAGAGAGAGAGAGGTAATCGGATGTGAGGGGTAAATATAGTCGAAATTTGCTGATTAGTAACAAAAAATTTTAGACAGAATAAGGCAAACTGAGTCGAAAGTGCTTCTTTATCAATTTATGCACGTAAAATCCAGGAAACATCTATCATTCTTGGTGAAAATGGTGTTCAAACAACGAAAGGGACCTCATCTTTGCCAACAACGGTGCCTAAAGAGGCTTCTTGTAACTGATCGAAAAATGTTGACTATAAAATTATGATGATTGCTGTTAATAATCGCTCGAAATCGCAAAGCAACGCAGAGAGGACATTTGACTATTGACAAAAATGCTGCCTATAAAAGGCTGGCAAAAGAAAAAAGAGCATACGGCTTCGTTGCCGAGCGCATCATGTGCTTCTCTCAGCGGCCCGAGCAGGACGCGGTCGTCGATGGCGGCGAGGCGTTTCGACATTTGCGTTAGTCTGTGAATGATGGCGCCGTACTGCGAGGCTCGGTCGATGGTGTCGTCGTCGCCGGCGGAATACTTGACGGAGAAGCGGCACACAACAACCAATATCTGCTTCATATAGGGCGTGAGGAAATCGCTCAACTTTTCCAACACGCGCTGCATGCACGTCAGTGCGCTGACTAACAACAGCTCGTTTCTGAAAGCAGAATTTTATGCTTTCGAGTCAAGATCGCTAATTAACAACGATCTCTATTACCAGTTTAAAGGGACTCGTTTTACTTTTAGCGAAAAAGAATGTACCGTATATAATTTTCAGCTACCTATGATAAGTTATATGCGAATCTTATTTGCTTGCACCATTACCGCTGTTATGAGGTCACTTACCATATCAAAAAGAAAGTTTTCAATATGGATTTAAATAGAAAGTAACAAGTTTGATTGTAAAAGTGTCCTTGTTAAAGTGCAAATGATATATACGATCGTTTTAAGTAATTTTCGGAATAAAAGTATTAACAACGCACTGTCTTGTACGGTCGTCGTCGAGAATAGCGAGAATCGACGGCATGAGAACGGGCACTTTGACGACCGCCTTTGTCTCCAGACACGTCGTCAACTCAGCGGCACACAGCAGAACACTGCCGAGCAGCAGATGGTTCAGTTTCTTCCACGCATGAATCTGAACACAAAAATTAAGTATTTTGGGGTCGGACGCGAAAGCAATCGCAAAAGAAAAGAAAAAAGGAAAAAGAAGAGAACGAGAGAAAAGATCGAAACGCACCATGGTGACGCATTTGTCGAAGGCGCCGGAGACGCAAGCCTGGTCGTACTTGCCGATGACGCGCGCGAACAGCTTGAGACTGTAAGCGGCGATTTGGCGCAACGCGACCAACTCCTCGGGGTCGTTGGGAGTGCCGACGACGAGCGATCGCGTGAGTATCTTTGCCACCTCGGCCAGCAGAGGAATGTGCGCCCGAGTGAATGGCGTCGGCTGTTGCAGCAGCTTCGTGTTCAGCAACTCCACTGCGCTCTGCATCACCTTCACCTTTTCCGACTTTAAAAGTCCCGCGATTAGGTGCAAACTGATCTCCACCGGCAACAGTGAGCGCAACTGAAAAATTAATCACGTTTATTGCCAAAATTTGTTGATCAGTAACGATAAATCTTAAGTTGAACAAGACAAACTGCTTCGAAAGTCGACAACGCTTCTTTCTATCAATTAAAATACGAATAAATGACTATTATTCTTAGTGAAAATGGTGTTCTCACACCGAGAAGGGAGCTCATTTTTGCCAAGTGCGGTGTCTAGCGAGATTTCTTGCTATTGATTGAAAATTTATGAATATATTGACAAATCGCAAGATCGCCTACCTTCTTTAGCACCGCATCGCTCCGCATCGCCATTGCGCGCCAGTACTTCTTGTCGGCATCAGCCTTCTGGCTGTCGGCCAAGTTGGCGAACATCTGCTCGATCTGCATCGCCACCGAGAATAAATCCTGGCCGACGCCGTTCACGCTGGCTGACAACTCTTGCGTGTTCATCGCCGCCAACTGAAAGTTTTTATGATCTCGTTGCTCGATATTAAGATGCTATGAAAACACGCCGAAAACAGCGTAAAGTAATTTACAGACAACTGCTCACCTTCTCAATCAAGTCGGTCTGCGACAGCAGCGAAGACACCCAGCCGAGAACGACGAACCGAAAGTGCCTCAACTTCTTGACAGAATGAGTCGATCGGTCGAACGGTTGGAGAGTGTCGAGAGGCTCATCTTTCGCTAAAAGAGGAGAATATTATTAGGGGATGGGGAGCGCCTAACACCAGTGCACAATATTTTGCATATATCATATATCCCTTAACAAAATGCAGCTCTTTGCCTTAATCAGGCATTAGCGTTTGTGAAAGTTTTCGCGGGAGGGGCTAAATATTTTCTACTTATGCATGGCGCACGTGGAAGAGGGGGAAGATAAAGAGAAAAATGAAAGAACTTCACCGACCTTCATCGGAGCCGAGGGCCAGAATATACCGCAGCAATTCCTGCGCGCATATCAGCTGATCGACGGCGGAGAACTGCGCGCAGACGCTGAAGGCAAACTCCTCGGTGGGCTGGATGAGGCTCTTGCTCTTGTCGTTCTCGGCGCGCTGCCAGTTGGCGCAGTAGTACTCGAGGAGCACGGCGATGAGCAACCACAAGTGAGGATGGGTGCCTCCGTCTTTCTGCTGCGACGCGCCAACGACGCGCGTCATCACGCTCAATCGACGGTGATCCGGAATATCCTGAAGACTCGCGGCGAACACGCGGTACACCTCGATCAACTTCGCGCCCTGACTGGCCGGGCTGGCATAAGGGGACTGAAAGGTAGCGGTGAGCAATGGAAATAATGTCGTGCATTGAATGATTTCCCTTACCGTGACAAGCGCGCTGAGAAGAGCGTCCAGAGTCTCATGCACGATCGCGAAGGTGAAGGCGTCGTCCTTCCGGAACATTCCCGATCCCATGAATGTGAACACCGACATGACGTGAGCGAGAACGGCTTCCTGAAGCGAAATTTGCACATTGTATACAAGGAGTATGAGTGCAAGTATAAAAATGTTGAAACAATTTTGCACAATTTCCTTATTTAAAGCGACTAGTAATAAGTAAAAGCTTCCGTTACCGACAAGTCACATAAAAAGCCGAAATCAATCGGCTTTCTCGAATGAAACTATGTAAGGTGAAAGTGAATAATATATTACAGTATATGTTAATTGATGTCCATTTTTAAAATAAGGCGATAATAGGTATGAATGAATGAATTAGCGGCGGTAGGAGTGAGCATACCTGAGCAATCTTAGTAGCGCCAGTAAGAAGACGAAGGGCCTCTTGCAGGGTCCGCTGATTTCGCGCGGTACGAATGCATTTGACGATCAAATCGATATTCAGATCCTTCTTCGCGATGCGCACTTTTCCTGAAATCCCCACGTTCACTAATTATAATCGCTCTTACTGATCGTACCTGGATTCGTGACTAGTCTCGCCAGCAACGACAACGCCAGCTGAGCGACATAATCGTAGTTGCCGGATGCGTCTGTTTCTTCAAGAATCAGCGCGCTGCAAGAGAAATATATAGCATAATTCGCGATAATAGCGACTTGCATTATAATTCAACTTTATTATTTTCATCTGGCTTATAGTATGTAATATGCTCCAAGTTTGTCGTGGGAAGGGTATCAATATATATTGCTTAAATTATGCAATATTATGCTAAACTTGACGAATAATACGTTTCTTTAAAAGGTTGAGACGCGGCCTTACTCGTTGACGATGGTAAAGAGAATGGAAATGAGTCGAGTAGAGGCGGTGATAGACTTGTTGGCGTGTACCGCTTCCAGCACCAAGCTCAACCGAGCCCAGTATTCGGCATCAGTCTCGTCTTCGTCGGCGTCGTCGTGCGATTTGGCAGGAGAGTTGGGGACGATCGACTTGCGTTTCTTTCTTCCCGACCCACCGGCCTCCTTCTTCGTCAGCAAGTCGCAGATAAAATCGTTGGCGATTGGAAGCTGAAAAGAGTTCATATTAATGAAATCGCCAAAGATATTCAGCTAAAAACTATACTTCGGATAGGACGCTTCGAATCGAGCTCATCACTGGCGCCGAAGTCGACTTCTTCAGACACAGCTTGATCGCGTCCGTCACAAACTCTTCCTGTGTCTCGGGCGCCTTCTTCGAATAGCTGGCAGCCGTCACGTGCTCCAGGGCAGATGTTGCCTTCTCAATGTCGCCAGTGGTAACCGCTTTGTGGAACACAGCGAACGGATCTCCATGAAAGACTGGCTTAGCCGGCATTTCCATCACTTTGTAAGGGTCGAGAAGCTGAAGAATAGCAACGTTCAAAACCGACATTTACATCCTTTCAATAAGCATATTTTCAATTTCAGAGAGGTTCTCCAGATTGATTTGACTTAAAAAATGCCCTCATCGATATAAACATCGCTCTCTTCGAACAGGAAAGTGCTCTTATAAAACTAAGCATAATATTATGCTATGCAAACCTTGACTTTGTTAGCGGCGGAGGATTCGATATTGTTTTCGGATTCAGACTGTCGCATGCTGCTGTTGCGTCGTCGGCGCTTTTTCCTCTCGGCGTTGGTTTCAGTTTCAGCAGAAGTGATTCCTATCTCGTGCGGTGCAATAGAACAGCTAGTGATAACTGCCTCGACTACTCCGGCATCTTGCACGATCCATTCTTTGCGCACGACGTCGAATGACGCGGCATGTCTGCAATCAGTACAGCATACAAGTTGCAAACTAATCGATGGAGAGTTTCACGAGTTCGATGACGGCTTCGCCAGAATAACAAATACCTTCGCCTCTCCTTATCTTTTTTGATAAATTAGTTGCTTTTGCACTTGAATTTGCTCATGAAACTACTGTGTGAATACTGGAATTATACTAAAATGATCGCTCTGATTGCATTGAAGCCATTAGCGAATAATCCAGCACAGATTGTGGCAAGACGCGAGAAGTAGACGGTATTCAGAAGATGGCTTCGTCCAATTATCAAATCACCAACCTCAAACACGCGGCTCGCACTGCTGTTTTCAGATTGCTCGGAAAATCGACCTTGGGACTGCCGCCCTGAGCTTCCATAAACAGTCTGAAAGTTACACAATAATTTGTCATAGTCATCGCAACAGTGAAAATGTCTCACCTGAAAAATGTCGCCGCCTCATCGGGAGTGAGCTTCAACTCGGTGATGGTAGATGCGATCAGGTCGGCGCATACTTGTCGGGCATCGTCGTCTACAATTATTGACTGATCCAGAAGAGTTGTCCACAGCGCTTTCAGGAAACGGTCCAGGTCGAAAGTCTCGCTCAATGACGTCAGATGGGTGATTAGAGAGAGATCTGCAGCCTTGCGTGCCAGCTTCAGGATTGCTCTGAAAATAACAGGATATTGTGAGAAGTCTATAAAGACGTTTTTAAATCAAAAAGAATACTTTCCCAGTCACATTAATAAGAAAAAGATACTCTCTGGAAGAAAAAGTATCCAATCTGGTTTACAAATTAGTCTATCAAAGTAGAAATGAAATTAAAAAAGCCTAAATGAAAAAGACGGCAAAAGAGAAAAAGTGTATACTTTCGCGGTAGTCGGCTGACAGTCTGACGCTGACACAGAACGACGCAAGCTGCCAACGATGCTTCGATGGTGGCGACATTTCCTTTCTAAATAAAAAGAATTTGTGAGGAAACCTCTTCGATATTAAATACGTACGAGCAAGATGAGTTTCAGGAGCGATTGTACGACGGTGTCGGACAGCGTCACGACCACTCCCAGCTGGCATGTCACCATCAAACTGCATAGTCGATACGGCTTCAACTTTGAGCTAAAATTTCATCCATTTCATTAAGTATCGGTAGCGAGTATTGCAGCGTGGAAATGGTTTTAAGATAGAATTGAATTAGCGGAAATTATTAAAGCCCATTGCGCAAGTTACAACTAATTAATGATTATTGAGCAAATAAATCATTTAAATCAACAATAAGACACCTATTATCAATTTTGAATATTTTAATTCATCTGTCGCGAAAGACAGACCGAAATATTATTACTAAACAACAAATACGACTCTTACCGAAGCGCTATAGCCAGATAGGGCACAATTTTAGAGATGAGCTTGTCCGTAACCAGCGATCCATCTTCGAGCACGCCGATTAGCGTCGAAGTGACAAATGTGAACAGCACTTGCGCCTTGGTCGCCAATTCGTCTTCACCCAAGGTCTATAAATCAGCTAGTGACGTCATCCGTACCAAGCAGTACAAGACACGACTTACGGCGATTGCTCGAGGGATCTGCTCACAAACGAATGACACGAGCGCATGGTTGGATGATTGACAAGCGTTGATAAGCGCTCGACGGGTCACTGGCGCCTCGGACTTCTTGAATGACTGCAGCCATGCCCATTGTCGGTCATTCGGTGCCAATTCAACGATACTCAGCAACCGCGCGAACGTGTTCGTGTCGTGGTACGGCAGGCCGGCCGCTAGCACTGCGTCCACGTTGAACTCGTGCACGTTGAACCGATACACTAGCCATTCGATCGCCTTGTGTGCTGGACTCAGCAAGAAATACGGAGTTATTCTAAGAAGAAATTTCTCGATGTTCGCGTTCAGTTTCGCGTTCGCGTCCTTCGACAAGATCGAGCGATCGACGTTTTGTGACGACTCGGCGAAGAGGTTGCTGTCGAATTCGCCGAATGCAGCATCGATTTCCTTCAGTGCCGACAAACCTTGTTGGCCTGAAATGAACAAATTGCAACTGAATCGATCACGATCAACTTGAGTACTATCATACCGATTTTAAAGACAGTTTCTCGATCGAGTCCGGCGGCCTGCTTTGCATCGAAGAGGAATGATGCTCGTCGACGGTCGGCGGTCAGTTGCGCAGCCGCCGGAATAGCCAAACGCTGCAGCTGCTCCGACAACGACGTCATGTCTGCCGCTCACTCGAAAAAAATTGAACAATTCAGATAGGTTTCTAATTTAGCTTTATTAAATTTAGTAGATTTTTCTGCATGTCCACCGAGACTTTGTCGATCTGGGATTAATTCGTCTCGGATTTTTGATTCGAAAATTCAGAATGTCAATTTGACTGTGGGATGGGCAATTCCACAATTTTCAACACGATACTACTGTATTTAGGCTTTAGGCTAATAATCGTGTTGGGATTCACTTATGCATTAGTTATATATAACTGTGTGGTACGCAAGCGATTCGCATACAAAAGTCAAAAGTTTTTCTTTAATAAATTGCTGGCTCATTCGTATTTGCTTTCCTCAACTGTTTGCTATAAAGGGAGTGAAATATCAACAAATAAAGTTGATCTAACTTGCTTTTAAATTTGTTCTCTGTGACGCGCAGTTGCAGCGTTTCCCATTGTGTGAAATAAGTGCGAGGAAGACACAGAAATAATCGTACAAAAAAGTTAAAAATATCCTACGGAGCAAGCTGTCAATCAAAAGATGAATATTGGTAAGCACACATTTCATTCCTCTAAACTGTTTCAGTGCTTGTCTGCTTTTGTAGCATTTAATCTCTTCATGAAAGAATGCTATTGACGGTTAATGTTCAAAGTGCCAAGTAGCCTCAACGGAGAGCTGCAGTGACCAATACATGCATCAACTCATGTTTTCCAGCTGTATAAAAATTATGTTAACTATATTTCTCCGCGTCATTCCATTTTTGTGACATTTCCCGTTTAGCTTGAAAGTCACTGAATCATCTGCTTCTCTTTTTACAAATTTTCCCCAGAATCCGCGGTTTCAACGAGTAAATAAATGATAGAATGAAACAGTTTTATCATGATCCCATTCTTTACTCGATATCAAATCACAATTTTTGCGATCAAAATTCCCAAAAAATTTATGTGAAACCGCATATTGTAAAGTTGCGATTGCAACTGTCTCGATTTGCTAATGGCGATAACAACAGTTTTGTGAAATTCATCCCTATATTAATTGCGCAGCAATTTTTCAAGCTCAAAAATAAACCATATCAAAATGAGGATTTTTTATGCTATTAATGCTCAACATTTGGGCAAATGTATATTTCATAATCAAACTTCACAAGCGTTTTTCCAAACATCTCCAGAAGATAATAAAGATTCTACTCAGTGCGAGTCATGCGACCCATTGATTTTGCATGAATAGTGGAAGAAATTAGCACACCTTTATAGGGCGCAATTTTCGTTTTTTCCCCGGCGTCGTTTTCTGGCATTCGATCCCTTGTTTGTGCGTCGTATTCTCAGCGTACCTCACCCGTTATGCCATGTCTTGCTCCATCGTTACTGCGTGCGCTGCGACAATTTTTCCTCTTAGCATCGTCCGTTGAGTCGCTGTCATTCTCATCGGCAAATTGCGTTTTAATGTCCTAGACAGGCACAGTCCAGGTGTGCACATCGCAGTCCACTGTGGCAATTGACCGCCGGTCAGCTTACCGCGGAGATATTTAACCGCCGGTCGTTTCACCGCCGTGATTTTTGACCCCCGGACAATCGATCGCTGTGCCATTTCTCCGCTGAGACATTAGATCGCCAGTTATTTGAACAACCATATCTTTTATTAATTAGTGGTGAACAAATCAGTTGAATAAGGCTAACTGTGAAATAATAGTTGAAAAAAATATTAATTAGCTCAGCCCAATACCATGGTGGAATGTTGCTGAGAAACTTAAGACGAAGAAGGGATCGCAGACTGTGACTGACTGACCGAGATCGCTAATTTATAGTCAGTTTCCCCCCCCCCCCCCCAAATTAATGGCGCAGTCAGTTATGGCGGTCAAAATTCAAATCGAATTACGTAATGTGGCACTATTTGGGCGATAACATTTTTGTACATTGACGTTGGCTAATACTTTTTCAGTTATTATTACACATTTAACCTTGTTCAACTGATTTGTTCACCACTAATTAATAAAAGATATGGTTGTTCAAATAACTGGCGGTCTAATGTCTCAGCGGAGAATTGGCACAGCGATCGATTGTCCGGGGGTCAAAAGCCACGGCGGTGAAACGACCGGCGGTCAAATGCCCCTGCGGCCAAATGCCATAGCGGTCAACTGCCCGGCGCGGTCAATAAACCACGTCCCTATCGTAAGGCTCAAGCTTTCATATTGTTGAGCTTAAGAAGCCATATCGATTACATGACCTATAACAAAGTCTGTTGATTAGTTATCGGAACACGTGTACCATTGAGTAAAGAAATTATATCTAGACAAAAAAGATATATAACTCCTAGGGCTCGAGTACGCTTTATGGTGGTCCAGGACAGCCATTCGGTCATGAAGTTTTCTGTCAGAGCCAGGCACGCAGTTTCTTCATCGGAGTGAACCCATCGCATCATTCAAATTAATGTTTCAAAGTATAAGTTTTGGTCGCGAAATGGATGAACGCAATGACGCGTTGTATGCGTAACGCAAAAGACGACGCCGAGCAATGCTTCGCGAAATTCTCGAGATACTCAACGATAGTCGGGATATTAAGGACGAAGTGGAAGGTTGATCCGCGTTCGTTTCCTGATACGTAAAAGCGCTAACAAAGTTTCGATTTGCAGAAAGAGTTCGTACGATGCTTCAAGAGTTGATCCGAAAGCATCCGGCGTCCGGGCTCGCCCTCACGTTCCATGAACAGACGCAGATTCTCAGCGGTCTCGGCCCTGATGTCACCAAGTGGTATAAATGCAGCAAAGGTGAAGAACGTTGTTATCATTTTTTATCAAGTATTGCTAAATTTAGGCCATTTGTATGGAATCGGCGAATGCGGTCGAGCGTTGCAGCGGGCCAAGTGCCCGAATGCAACGAAGACATCGGAGGCGAATCGCATCGACTCGTCGCCAACAGTCAAGAGGCCCCTGAGATGCTTCATGGTGATCTAAACGAACCGAGGGGATAATATTACTTGCTTCATTCTCCATTCGCTTTATAATGTGAATGCGTTGAGCTATTCTTTCTGCTATGTTTGATATGGTACGCGAATCGTTGAAACAATCTTGAAGTTTTCTTTCAGTTTTGTTTGTCACACTGCGCCGTCACAGTGATCGCCCAAGATTCATTTGATCAATCACTTCGTTTATTGTTCGTCTACCGAACGATTGTGTTCCGAATGCTCTTTTGGACGGCAGAACCCGAGTCTTTGCGGCTTCTTGGGAAGTAGCCAGAAGCTGTAATGATCCGAGTCCTGCACATAGCCGGGCCGTACAAATAATCGTGTCCTGCAGCTATCCTAGACCTCAACCTGCCGTTATCCGGATACAGCGATGCTGTCTCATCAAAATTAATATCTCTAGTCGTCCGTAGGGAGTAGACGTAGGAGTCGGCGTGGTTGGGGCTCAACCGGATGTTGCTTATACCGCGACCAACGTCCTAATAGTTTACTAATACGAGGAATAGCTAGACACGACCGCTCGGTAGCCGAACAATAACCCAAGTGAACTGTATCAAAAGATTATTATGTATCACTGAGATCACACGGTGTAACAAAAATTTTGGCAAAATTTAGTTTGTCGTAACATTTATATGCGTATATAATTAAGAATTGCAATCATTTTTTATTGTATGTGCGCACATTTCACGCAAGCTGCGAACAAATTTAAGGAGCAAGCATGCGAAAACTGAACAAGTAAGCGATCGTAAACATAGTGTGCTAATAGACTACGATTCGGACTATAATTGACTATAACAGACTGGATTAAACTAGATTTTCAATCGTAGAATTTGCTCTCTGTTTCACCGTTTTGGTATCCGTATGAGTTATCCATCAAACAACCGCGAATGTCGGTGAGCGATCGACTGAAGCAGGCGGAACGCATTGATAGTGCTCTTCTCTTGGTCGATCGGGGCTATGGTTTGTTTTGATTAGAGTTGTTATTACTCAGCAATGTACAGTTGTGTGCGTAGGTACTGCCGAGAAGAATGCATGGACTGCCCATTCTACTTGACAATACAAAAAATAAACGGTCCCTCCCTTCCCAACAATGCGCAGGTGGTTGTTGATTGACTGGACGCGACCACCAACTGCATTCAAAGCTTTTTTATATGGGCTTTGGTCATTGCGAAATATTCCATGCTGTGTATTTCATCTGACTGCGAGCTCGTTATATCCGTTTGCGCCCCCATCAGACGTCACTCTTCAACGGTCGATCGCTTGTTATCCGCTAGGCGGTCGACAAATAGGAAGAAGTAAGCCAACGTCTTATGTGTCTTGGACAAGAATCAAAAAGTTGACAGTTCGATTAACACAGATCTCTCTTACTGTCTCATTGGCTATTGACCTTTTGACTTTTGTCTTGGTTCCTTACCTAAGTGACGACCGCTTTAGCGGGCAGAATGAATAGTTCGTGCTGTCCTTTCCGCAGTACTTACAGATGGAACTGTGTCTAAACTGTCATATGACGCTGCAATCTTTTGCTAATGCGTCAGTACCATTTGGTGTATGACGATTCGTCACCAAATCGAATCGTCGCTTTTGTCTGTTGCTATTTTGCTCTCCTGTTATGACGATGCTATTGATTTCAATTGATTTTTCTCGTCCCTGATTGTGTGGTATTATTGTGTAGTAATCCCAGCGCTATAAACTGCTCTCCGCTTTCGTTGGCTTGCCCCTATTGTCCTTTAAGTCATACTCACATCGATGGTATGGCGTGTAGTGAGCGCTAAAGAGGGGATAAATTATACAAGCGAGGGTATAATGAAAACTGGAAATTCGTTGTCAAAATAATGGCAAAGAATTTCTATTTTTCACTTGACTCTCCCTTGTAGTGAAAAATATCTGGTTGTCAGTTGGCTTTTATTTGCTTTTCTTGAATTTCATGACTCTTGATAGTTCTCACAAAATAAGCTACTCATTTCAAGCATAAACTATGGTCATTTCAAGTGAAGTCGTTCGAGAGTTTCGACATAGTTTTTTGATTTTTAATTGACCATTATTTGATTAAGGCCAGTGAACGTGATGTCGCTTTCTGCGGCTCATCCCTTTTCTCAGTCTTTTATTCTGTGTTTCATTTTCTCATTGAAGCGGTTATTCATTAGTAGGTCACTACACTTTTTGTTTGTTATTGTCCATGCGTATGTTCACACAACCAGTGTTGCAACTCAAGTTTGTTAACTAAGTTATTTAACTTAGTTAAAAACTTAGTAATAGTACTAAGTAACTAACTAAATTTCGAAAAAAACTTAGTACTAACTAAATAACTAACTA
>NIUQ01004421.1:0-13779 GCA_002796945.1 Plectus sambesii
AGTGGCAAGGAGTAGGGGCACAACACTCTTGTTGCAGCCCTAATACAGCCAGGGCCAACAAATTTGTGGGAGGGGGAAGCAGCGAAAGGGTCAGTTTTGACACGTTTTTTATGAAGCGCTAATACCGTATATTTGACCCAATCGGAAATGGTGTGAGTGGAGTACTGTACCCGATAGGTAAACGAGCATAGTCCGACTGCTGACCGCAAAAAATTCAGTCTACCCCAATCGTGGAGTGCCCACACATCCGAAAATACAAAGACAATTTGCTGCCGGACGCAAATGCTGCCTAGCAGCAAGATTCAAAATTTTGGAATCTTGCTGCTGGCTACACTTTTTTTCGCGGTTTTGTGTGGAATATTGCAGTTTTCTCGCAATATAACTGTTGGGGAGTTTAAATCCTTAGATGGGTTCCCAAATGCTGCAGTAATCCATCTGGTTATTGCGAAACACTTACCTCGATATGTGTTGCACGCCGTCGTTGGAATTCACACCCCATCTAGCTCTTAAACTGGCTTTCGCCCAAAATATCGAGGCCAAAATATCGAGGCACTGAAATATCGAGACGCTTCTTCATCTCATTAAATGAATGGAAAGTGAATGGTGTCAGAGTGGTATGATTGATACCGTAATTAAATATGGAATGAACCAATTAAAGCGCTCTTTCAGTGTGTGTCAATGGATCAGAAGGGAATGCGAAAAAAATGCAAAAGAGAATGCGAAAGCGCAGGAAGGATAGCGAATGCGAATGATTGAATGAATGCACTATATAGCAGAGATCAGATTGGAGCGAACACGTTTTCAAAAGGTTAAGGTCACGTTCTAACGTAGCCCGCGCTCGGGTTCGGGGACAAGGTACCCCCCCCCCTTCCCCACGTGACCAAATCACTCACAGAGCAGCCTCGTAGCAGTTTGGTCTTGACACGATCATTGCTTGATCAGCATAAAATGTTAAACAACAACAACGTGCTGCTACGTGACGCCCTGTCACACGATTTGGTCACGTGGGGGGGGGGGTACCTTGTCCAAACACGAAACTAGGTAAATTTTACTTACTTTTACTTACCTAGTATGCAAACGCCCAACACTGATTTTTACGACATGTGCTATCGGCTATCTAATGATATATTTGCATTAAGAGAACAATTCAGCTGATGGTAATTAAGTCACACTCACGCAAGTGTGAAAGAGGGTACAGTTGGTCGCGTGAGCAAGTGTTCCTTGACGATCCTTTCTTCTCATTCCTGTTGTCTGTTTACGCTTAAAGTGCTCGGTGTCTCTCTGCACTATCTCATTCTCATCCTCCGTTTACGTAGAGATTGATCGGTGCTTTTCTATTCTATCCCATTCCTCTCTTCTGTTTTTTAACTGCTCTTTTCGTTCATAAATTGTTGCCTCAAATCGTAACAAAGTGGACGATCGAAATATTATGATAACCTGTTTCGTAATTGATTAGTTATTATAAGAACTGTATGTAATTTGAAGTACAGTGCTTGCTTTACTGGAGCAGTACATCATGTCATGTCTTCATGTTTGTGACAGCATTATATAGTTTTACTTTTGTAGATGATGCTGTAGATAGTATAGAGGTATAAACATACCAACACCTGCGTATTCTTATTTTTCTTTTCTTACGCATGAATAACAACCATAAGTATAATATACATCAACATCGCGACATCCAGAGCCCTATTTGCGCGTGTTTGACACTTTGCATGATTTTATAACCCAGCGTCAGGAGATCGCTCCTACGGTATCTTTAGCAAAGCACTGTGAATGGCTTTCGCAGAAAGTTCTAAAAACTGAAATGTGAAAAAATTCAACTTTTTATTTGTAGCATAACTTTCTTCTGCATCAAATTTCAAATTTTGTACATTTACGGACTTTCCTCTTACTCTCTTATCGAATAGTACACATAAAGATTGATGTTGGTTACACTTGGTTCTAAAGCAATTAATTTTTTCATTTCCCGCCATTTTTCAAAACAAAAATATTTAAAATTGCTGATATCATTATCGAAAGTTTAACATTAAATGTCATAGTATAGTAAATTTCAACAATATCTGAAAAATGTTGCAAATTTTTATATCAGAAGTCGGAAATGGCTCTAAGATTATCTCTTTTAATTACAGTCATTTCGAATCAAAGCCTCCCCAGTTTGTGACGAACCTTGATCTAAATGCACAACTTGCATCCCTTTAGGCGCCAGCTGCTATCGAAATTGCGACTCGCCGTCGTCGCCGAAGTTGCCCCGACATTGCACTTTCCCATACCGTACCGTCACTCTGCTAGTCGTCGCTCTTAGCGATATTACGACATTATTGCGACTACGCGCGCCATCTCCATTTTTGTTATTGCGGTTTAGCTGAGTGAGGTCATAGGCGACATATGACGTAAACAACAGCGCGTAGACAACTGTGATCGCTATCAATGCTTAAGCCGCTTAAAACTCTCACTTCCGTAATGTTACGCGTATTGTTTGAGATCAAATTAGCAGAGATGACATTTCATCTATGAAGGGGTTGTCGGGCGTTGTTGGTGGAGCATAGACTTCCATAAGGTAGATCATCCTGCGTATCTGTTCAACTGAAGCAGCATCAAGTCAGACAATTCACGATTGTAGGTGGGGGCTCACGTTGTACCCAACCCCACTCATCTCTTTGTTGTCGAGTCTGGCATAGAGCAGTAAGGCTTTGTTTAGTAGGCAAGGACGACCAGATCCGCAATGTTTAACTCAGCGACCTGTATCTATTCTTATCGACTTCAGCTTGAAATTCAGAAAAATAGACTAAAGATCACTGGCAATACACGTTGAAAGCGCTTTTGTTGAGTTCAGTCTATGCCATAGGGGTCAAATCAACTTGTCAGACTGTCCTACTGAGGGATTAAAAGGGGTTTCCAGACAATTAGACGATCAAACCGGTCACCTTCAGCGCAAGAATGAGAATCCAGGTTCATTATAGTTTTCAAAGCCCTCCTTTCCAGTATATGGCTTCTTCCCGTGTCAAAAATTTGGTTCCGTTCTCCTCTTACTGCAGTGGTACAGATTACTGTAGTTCTGCACTAAATATATTTGAGTGTATCTCAGTTACGCGCACTCTATTTTTTCCTGCAAAATCAGTTTTCCAAATAAATTCGAAAAGAACTCCTTTTATAGCGCGGCACCTCAAATAAACTCCCCTCTAGGGAATGAGACATATTAGAACATTTTGAAACGAGTTTATTCCTGTTCAGTCTATCATATTCCATCAAGATTGCAGCAGTCATTCTATTTTAATTCGAGAATTCAATTTAGCAACAAGAACGATAACAACACTTCTCGATCGAGATGGCTGTGCAGCTGCGGAACCGAAGCGACGGTCAGTGGGAGCAGGTGCAGCCCCAAGCTGTCATCGACGCCAACATGCGCAACTATATCATCTACGGCATCGAGGGACTTCTCATGACACTCACCAACTTGCCCATCGTGCTCAGCGTGCTGCGTTACAAAGCCCTCCGCGATCAAAAGGAGTTTATCATAGTCGCAGGGCTCGCCTTCGCCGACGGTTTCCACGGTTTCGCCTACCTCTCGGCTGCCATTGGGCGCATCAACCTGTTGCTGAAAGGCGATGGTCAGTTTTCGCTAGCCCTCTCCAAAGTTGATTAGTCTGAAGGCAGTCACACAGTGACGCATTGGAATCTTCGGTGTTTTGACTCGCTAAATTAGCTCTTCACGACATATCACATTAATATGAGACTGCCTCAAGCTATACCTCAAACTCTCAAAAAAAGATCGTGGCTACCGAACCTCTGTTGAGTTTCTGGCTTTTTCGTCAATTTTAGCTACTCATTCGCCAACGGACGTGCACATTGGGTTAAAAGTATCGTCATCTCACAATGCAACTTTACCGATGTGTTTCTATTAAAATGCTAATTACAGTTCATATACGCTTTAAAAGAGCAATTTCATCGCAAAAGACTATTAATTCTGAGAGAAAAACCTTAATATTTTGCACTGCCACAATTAATAGTGAATATGAGGCAAATGTACATTTACATAGCTTCGTTAGGGTTATTCCAGATCCGTTATCACACTCACATCTCTTACATCCATAGCACTCAGGTGGGATGCAATTACTGATCTCTGTCAGAATATGAAGCGCTCGATCGTATATCTTATTGTCATGAGACGAATTGTATTAAAAGTAGGTAATTCAACCGTCTCAAGTATAAATATATATTCCAGGTTTTGTGCTCAAGTCCCGCTGGCATTGCGGAACGACAGTGTGGAACATCAGCTGGACGTTTGCCAATAATTTAGCGGGTCTGATGCTGCTCGTCGTCTCCATTGATCGTCTAATAGCTGTTTCTATCCCCCTTCGCTACTTCACTTTCACGAAGAGATACGCATGCATATTGGTCGGAAGCGCCTTCGCCTACATCTGCATTCCGGCCACAGTTTCATTCGTCCTCTCCTATCAGTACCAGAAACCCGAGTTTCCGGCCATCTGTCAGATTAGCAATGGAATGCACGACGGATACTATAAGTGCGTTAAACTTACTTTTGGTATTTCAAGTAACAATCAAATTGTTTTCATTTAGGTATCTCGTGAGGTTTCACCTCGTCACCTCTTTCGGAAGCGTTTTCTTATACGGTCCGGTCATTTTCATGCTGAAAAGGGCGAGTACTTGTTAATTGATAGCTTATAAACTGCTTAACACGTGTATGTCTATTTTAGACCCTGCGAAGGACAGTTGGAAGAAGTGAAGCTGAAAAAATATCTCGTTTAAAGAAGGTGACGTACACGTTGGGCATTCACACTTGCTTCACGTTTCTGTTCAACATGGTTCCCGATTTGCTAATGATGTATAGGTCAGTCAATCTTTTCACTCTTGACCGTTACATTACGATTTATATTTCGCTTTCCGCTGTACTGGTAAGGGTAGTCGAAGCGTGTTTAGTTAAGATTACTATGTATCTTTTGTTTCCCAATTGTTATTCTGATTCTTCCTCACGCCACACCTTAAACTAAAATTGGTTGTGATATCCGAGTTGTCCATTGTCGTTGCGGCAAGAATGGATATGACACTCTACACTTTTTCATAACACGCATAACAAATGTCTTTTCGATATGACACGCTATTTGAGAACGCAGCATAGTGCGAAGAAAAATATTTTCTTCATATCTCTTCGAAATTATTAACAACCATTCAGCAATTTCTCTCAGGCCTTTTTGTGTGATAGCTCAAACCTCCGAAGCAATTTAAAATACGTTTACTGTCAAGATTCACCAATGCATGCCATTTTCTTTATGATAAGGGTGTTTTCTAAATGAAAGAGGACAATTTCCAAATCACATAAATATGGGTAGTGTCCACTTTGAGTTGGAGAGTGTCCTAATCAAGTTGAAATGCTAAATAAAGAACGAATTTCGAACAGTAATAGAGGGACTGTTTTTAGCAATATTCCAGTCGCAAATCAAACGCCGATCTCCATGATGCTGAATCTAAACGCCATGGTGAATATATTTATCTACACTCTTCGTTTCAAAGAAATGCGCAATGGGCTGAAAGCGCTGATCATGTGCAGGGCGAAATTGCCGGCGGCTACAGCGAACGCTCCTCGCGTTGCAACCAACCAACGCATTTGCTCTCTTTTGGCTTTTATCTCATCTAAGCTGACTAAAGCTGTCACAAGGGTCAGCCCCGTGGAGTTCCTCCAACACCCAAACCGACTACCGAAAATAACCTCGACCCCGATCTCCTCCAATCCCGTCCCCCACTCCAACCTTAGTTCCGACCCCATTACAGCATTAAAACTGACATCGTGAACCATGATTAGTTTTGAAAATGTACTATTTCGCGTACATTGCATGAGTAGAGACATCATATATGTTGTGCGCTTAGAATTGTTATGTTAATTATGCGACGACCAAAGCATTCAGTGTTTAAATAGTAATCAATACTTGTTCACTACTTTGCTGTTCAATGATGGTTTTATTGTCGATCACTGATGATTACAGCAGATGCTGCATGCCAGAATCTAGCAAATCGTTCGTCAGTAATAAACCACAAAAACGAACCGCGTTGTGTGTCTTACAGCGACAAAGTGCTATACAGTATTTCTCAACGAAAAGTTGCGGTAGCAACGAGTTCGATATGACTGGCCGGTCGATGTTTGGTGTCGGACACGGTTCGTTCTCCAGCGCCGACTATGTTCGCTTTTACTGATGCAAACGAGAATGACATGTGAACATCTGTAGCTCGTAAAGACTTCGTTCTTCCGGTCGAGCACAAATGAGCGCTTCGGAGAATGTCGATGCCTCTGAAGGCGAAGAAGCACAAATTGAACTGATTGACTTCGAGGAGAAGTTGATAGTAGAGACATTGACTGACGATGTACTATTTGTTGTCGCCAGGTACTCCATTGAATTCTGCATCTGAGCATGAGCTCAGTAATCGCCTTATTAATTTATTCTCTGTTTTAGAGGACTCGGCTTAGAACGTTTGATTATCCATCATTTGAAGCTCTTCTCTGATCCACAGCTACTGCTACTTGTCATAAATACTTCAACGCAAGATGAAGTACGCAATTAACTTGGTTATCATATCTTACTCTTTTTTACTTTCTTTTTCATGTTTAGCTCACCTACATTTATTTTCGGTTTAGCAAGACTGCTGCTAAAACTGTATTGTCGCATGATATTACCTAGATTTGATGATTACATCGAATCTTTCAGATATTTTATATTGAGCAGCTAAAACGGGCAAAAGTCAAGTGCCAACCGAAGCTGATCACCGCCGACATATCGACCAAAGATAGGTTCGTTTTCATTTTCTCTCCTTGTTCACTGTATATGCTCTTAAACGCTCGAAATATTTTCATCAGTGAGAATATGAGTGATGATTGCACGGGACAAACTGCTCCGAAAGTTCACAGTTTTTTTTACTTTTTTATTGCCCGTATATCTAGAATCGAAAGATTCTTGAAGAAATAAGTAGTATCTCTCCATGAAAGGCAACGCCTTGAGAAGCTTATCTTACTGGGGTTTGATGGTCGGCCCGCCATATAGTTGATGAAAACCTTTTGAGAATACATTGAAAGAACGCGAATTTGTGAGAAACATCATATTTATCCCTTTCAGACAAGCGCTATATTTGGAAGGCGGCGTTCAGTTTGTAACCTCGCGTATTTTGGTTGTGGACCTGCTGACCGACCGTATTCCGGTCAATCAAGTAGCCGGAATTATCGTCTGCCGCGCTCATCAGTGAGTGCACTCAATTTGTCATCTCAAACTGAGCATACTTTCTTGTTTGCTGTTCGTATACGAGCTAGTAATATAATTACCAAGAATTCATCGCGACGTATGGAGGTGATGTGCTTCATTCAGCCTAAATTCTTTTTCACACATGCATGTACATAATTATGCACAGCGGTAAGTCTTAACTAATGAAAAACGAATTATCCACGCCACCTCAACTATTTTCACTTTTAAAAAATACATCATTAGCTATTGCCGTGACAGTGATGCATTTTTCTTCTCTTTTTGATAATAAGAGTTTCCGGGCGAGATGTAGTCCGCGCATCTATGCGTTATTACTACGGTATAAAGGAAGTGTTTAGCGAATCGTCGGCGCACCGTTCGCAAGTCGCGTATTTCTAGCGATGTCTTTAAAGCTATTAGAGCGGTCCTCGAATTTGTGATAGTATTAGCGAGCTGACGTCCGAAAAATTGCTTAATCAATCCTCAACCAGTTGGCATCAGGCCAATTTTTCCGACGTCAGCCTATATCAACAACCACGCTGCTGACTACTTTCATTCATCGCAACAATCTCGACTCATTTCAGATTGTTGTCGTCCTATCAAGAATCGTTCATATTACGATTGTACCGCGAGAAAAAGCCGAACGGTTTTGTGAAGGCGTTCACTGATTTTGCCACTGCCATTACGTCGAGTGGATTGGGTCAGTTGCAACGACTCGTCGCGCGACTTTATGTGCGCAAGGTCGAATTGGTCCCTCGATTTGAAGCGTCTGTCAAGGAATGTCTCAATCAACGAGCGGTTCGTGTCCTTGCTTTTCTATTTCTTATTTGCATCTTATGTTTGTTCTAAATATTGAAATTATACGCATGTCTGACATTTCAAACACTGCAATCAAGCACAAAAAAGAGGTGAGTTTTCGTGATTTGAATCAGTACGTCTCTTTCGACGCATATGCGTACATAGACAGCTGTTAGATGATTGAATAACCCGAAGTATTGTACATTTTTCTCATCTAATTCATATATACCATTTGCACTTAAATAAGGACATTTTTCGAACCTAGTCGGACACTTTCCAAACCAAACAGGACACTTTTCGAATCAAAAAGGACATTATCCGTATAAATTTGACTACAGTGGAACCCGGGTAAGTGCAACCCGGATAAGTGCACAACCCGGATAAGTGCACACAGTCTCCATGCCCCGAACTTTTGTACTATGTTTTGTACATGATATGAACCCGGATAAGTGCACACCGGATAAGTGCACAACCCGGATAAGTGCACATGTTTTGCAAGCCCCATGTGCAACTTTTGTATGCAATTGTACCCGGATAAGTGCACAAGGTCGTGACTCCACCCAAATGTCACTCAAAAATATACCCATTTGATGAATAGTGCATCAAAACAATGTCTATGTTAATCAAAACGCCTTTCAAACTTGTTTATCTTGAAGCTGTGTATAGTGGCAAGAAATTTTTTTTATACCATTTCAACTTTAACAAGGACGCTTTCCATGTCAATAAGGACATTTTTCTAGTCAGATTTTTACGAAAAATGTCTTTTTTGATGTGGAAAATGTTCTGTTTGCTTTAGAAAGGGTCCTTATTAAGTGGAAATATTAAATAACTAATCAAATGTGCTTATTTTGAGTATTTGAGCAAAATTCGGGTCAGGAGCTGTGCACTTAGGCCGAACCCGGATAAGTGCACAACCCGGATAAGTGCACAAAATTTTCTTGCCGCATCGATGTGCACTTATCCGGGTTTCACTGTATATAAATGTCCTTTTTGCTTTGGAAACTGTCCAGTGTGGTTTAGAAAATGTCCTTGTTAGAGTGGTAATGGTTTAATGCCATGTAAATCAACAATATTTATTTTTTCAGCCGGAACTGATAGAGATGACGGTGGAAATGAGCGCCGGAATGCGAAAGATTCAATCCTCGCTCGTGGACATCATACGAACGTGCCTGAAGGAGTTGAAACAATGCACGAGTTCGGTTGATGTGAGATATAGCTTTTCTAGACTTCGTTACAGTTAATCATTCGTTCTTCAGGTTGAAACCGAAGATGACGCCACATCGTCCGCTGCGGCGCTGTATGAATCGAAACTGGAACGAGATTTGGAACCGGTGATGGCAACTCTGACCGACAAACAACAGCGACTGCTTGAAGACCTGAAACAGCTGAGGCACCTCCTTAAAGAGGTATGCTAGGGACTAATAGGGCCTGCAGCGCAACCGGCGATCTTTTGATCTATGTGTCGCGAGTTATACAAAAAATCAATGACATCATCTCGTTGCAGTTTTGTTACTGTGGCAGTTTATATACTGTTTTAACAATTAGTAAGAATAATTTTTAAATCAAAAAACATTTTCCATACTGATTTGGCTTGAAAAGTGTCCTTATTAAAGTGGAAAAAGGTATAATATGTTTTTTTTATCATGAGCAATACTTTGAAACATTTAATTAAATAAGAGCAACACATTTGGCACATTTTTAATAAGGTCGCTCATTTTCAGGCTGAGCAACTGGATCCCGTCACTCTTTACCACTCGTTTACCAGTCTGCAAAGCAGCAAAGAGGTACTATATTTACTCTTTTGGCACAATCCTTTCTGAACTTACTCGAATATTTCATTTATTGAACTACGAAATTCAGTTTTGGTCTCACCATTAATCATTTAGCTGCGCATTTTGACGCAGGAAAAATTCATTTTCTCTTAATTTTAAGTTTTTGTCATCATAGCAACCGACTCTGCAATTACAATATTTATTGTTGAACTTTTTACTTTGTTGACGAAACAAAAATGAATTTTGTACATCATAGGTATTCGCGAGCAACAGCGGCTGGCTATTCACTCCGACTGCTTCGAAGATATATGAAGAAATTGAGAAACAATGCAAGCCGCCAAGTGGCCCAAAATCGAAACAGTCGAAACAGGGTTGGAATATTCAAGGTAACAGTGCACATTGTTCAATGAAATATTATGAAATTCGTTTATAGAACCTCCGAAATGGTCGGCGTTGAAGGCGGTTCTCAATGAGATTCGCGAAGCTGCGGCCGAGATGAAGGCAAATTCCAGCGAAGCTGTCGAAGGCGCAGACGCCAGTGGTAAGCGCGCGCTTTTTGAAATTTTCTTTGTTGCAGACCTTGTATTTAATATTTTTCCGTTGTTTACTTATAAAAAAGTCAGCGTAAATGCAATGGCATTTTGGGATAGAGGTCTTGAAATTTTCGGTGATGTTAGAGAGAAACTGCGGTCACTCTTAGCTCAAGCGGGTGTACCGTAGATTTTTATTAGTCACGCATGATAATGCAGCTCAGCAGAAAGTAAATTATAGTGTAAGTTACAGTGATTAGCGGCCAGGTTGTCGTATGTATATCAAAAGAATAAACAGAACATTTCTTATAATTACAGGGTGGCGCAAAAGTTTCGGCGATTTTTTAAAAACAATTTAGAAGAAAAAACCGCCGGAACTTATGCGTCACCCTGTTGAGGTGTCCACAGCTTCATTGAGCTCTGTCTATATTTTCATCTCTAAAGCATCAAGGATTCCTCACATATTCGCAGAATTTCAAAACCCAAAAGTGAAAAATTAGTAATGCGCTCTTGGTAATCGTATGATAAGCGACGACTTTAGAAACGGCAGTACTGCTGATTGGCGCTGGTGAGCCAGTCTGCAGACAACTGTGCGATCTGATCAAGCTGGGACCGGAGCGTCTGAAATGGATGTTGCGTCGGCATGCGTTTGAAGCTATTCCTACTGCGGGAAAGGAGCAAGAACCGGAGTGCGATCCGTGGTGGGACCCTAATTCCGTCACTTTGTACGGCAATAATGGAGAGCAAAATGTAAGCGGCTTTGATGTAGTTTTTATATTAGGCCAGTACGTCAAATACGTTTTGTAGAAAAGTTTTTGTAGTAAAGTTGTGTTTATGCTTCCAAAAATACGTTTCAGCCGGCATTTTAATCATCATTTCGTTTAATTTGACCAAATGATGGCTATACTTTAATGTGGGGTTTGTTACTAGTGTTTATGTGAGATTATTCAAGATGCAAAAGCCAAGCAAGTGTGAGTTTAAATAGTACCACACTCACTGGATCGGTACCATAATCGTATCCTAAGTCATTCTTAAGTCAAGCATTACTTAAGTCTATTATGAAGCATAGCGCTGAGTATCGCAATGAATTACAGTAGAATTCGCTTATACCGGCTTCGCTTATACCGGTATTTCGCTTATACCGGTCAAAAGTTGCCGGTCCCCCGGTGACTGGTATAAACGAATTCCACTGTACCTAACTTTAGGACACGATTATGGTACCAGTCCATTGTATTCTCTTTCTTTACATACTCTGCCTTGGTACAAAGCGTGCATTGCAATGCAGCAAGTTTCCTTAATTGTAGGCTGAAACTCGAGCCGAAATGTTGGCGAATGTGAAAATGGCTCAACGCAATGCTCTACGTCAGGGTCGAAAGCGGCGTCAGCAGGCCGCGAAGAAGGCTCCCACCACCAAGCGGAAAACAGTCGCCTCCGCTCCCGACCCGAAACAGACCAAACTTCTCCGATTCGGTATCGGGGCTCAGCGACAGAACGAGCAGCAGCAGCAGGTCGGTGGCTGTTCATTTCTTCTTCTCTTTGATTCTTGTCGGCGTCGACATTTGCAAAATTGAGAATTGACTGTTGGTAGTTCGCGACCTTGCGCGAAATGTTTTTGCGAATGTCATCTCTCGCGCAAGGTTATAATCGTTTCGTTGATTTCTGTGTTCCAAAAAACTATTCCTTATAATACGATTCTTGGATTGCAACCCTTGCGCCTCTATCCCCGTTCCGGAATCGATATATTAAATCGACGTCACTGGAGAAAATATTCAAACCCTATAAGTCTACTCCGGCTCGCGATCAAAAGCATTGAAATATTTGGCATATACTTGAGCACCACTACTTTTTACTCCTCTGTCTCTCTCTCTCTCTCTCTGAACGTTCTCAGCTCGTAAAAGGATAACTGCATGTTATGTTCGACTGAAGAAAGTACAACCGCTTTACTCTCGCTCTAGCCAACAGTGATCAACGTCTCATTAGTGGATAATAAGCAGTCGTCATTTGAACGGTGTTAGGGTTAGCTAAGAAAGGGGCGTTTTGAGCACGACAGATCATTGATGCGATCACACGAGCAAAAAAAGGGAACCCGATGGCTGACCGATAACCCACCGAACAAACGTGTCAGTGCATTAGACATAGGCGCGCATACGTGAAGCAACGGTGAATGGGAATGAAACGGTTTTTTGAACTCGGGCAGGCGCCGCCGTTGGAACCAATCGTTCCACTTTAGGACGATTTCAAACGAAAGGAAGCTTGTTCCGTCAAGCTTTTGAGTGAAGAAGGTTGATTTAAGTTTAGTGCAAAGCACAGGGTTTAATTAGTTGGTTGGTTGCTGGTGATGTAGGGTGATTGAATAGTGTTGCAGCCGAGTGAGTTCGATCAAAAATTGATTGGTTTCCTCGGCGGCAGATTCGATTCATCCTCTCTACAGACATTCAAACATTCTTCATTCTATTATTACATTTATCTTCCGCGTTAGATCTCCCGGCTCATAAATTGAGAAAATAGTACATTCTAAGATATTCAGGGGGAGTGTGTCCGTGTGACCACACGCTGTCTATTGTGAACGACTGTTTGATCATTATTTGCAACAATAAAAATATAGAATAATTTCTTTGTCGGCATAGCTGACAATTAGGTTAGGTGGAAAAATGCTGCGATACGTAGCATCGTCTCTTTAAAACCCTACGTGTAAGCTTGACGGTTAGTTCATGGGGGCTGAAGGGGGTTGACTGGAAATGAAAGCAATAGCAGTCTCAGTGAGTTCCATTCGCGACGCCGTTCGTGTGATGGGCTCCGTTGGTGACGCCGTTGGCGTGATGATGGCCATTAGCTTCGGTCACTCCGTTGGCGTGCCAGCCGTTTTCGGCGCCGGTCGCTTTCTTGACAGTCTTCTGCGTGCCATTCGCTACCGGAACGTCGTCGTCTTCGTGTTGCTTGGTGAAAAACTCGAGCTGAATGTCAGTGTCGGCGGCCAGTCCGGCGCAGGCGCAGACGAGCTTCGTGAGCGTTTTGAACTGTTTCATCAGCGCGTTACACACCGGCGTACCTTCAGGGACGGCCGGGGCTTTGAGAAGACAACTGAGGAGGGAGAGTACCGGGTGGAAGGCCTCGAACTGCCCGCTCGTCGCCTTGTTGGCGTACTCGATGCGGCTGCACAGCTCCGTGATGATCGCCAGATCGATGATCAGCGGCGCCGCTAGCAGAGAGTCCTCGCAGGTGTTGTGGATCACCATCGTCTGCAGACCGCCCATGAAGATGCTCGAGGTATACTCGTCCATCGCCCGCTTGCTGTCGCCCACGAATGGCACGTACTTGATCACGATCACGTGGTCTGGGTTCTTTCCATCCGGGTACAGCAGCTGGTTGCTCTGCACCATGTCGTCTACTACTGAGGACTTGGTGATCTCCTTTGATCTGCAAGCGCCATGCGAG
>NIUQ01004422.1:0-13810 GCA_002796945.1 Plectus sambesii
AATCGCCGACCCTGCCACATGTACCTGAACGGATGTCCAAAGAGCGCGCCAAGCAGAATGCAATTCCGAGGCACGCTAATTCTCTCAGTTGCGCTGCCGATTACTTTGTTGTTGGTCAGTATTTTCGCCAGTGTTTTATAGTATTTTTTTAGCTGTTGACACGTAATTTTCGTGCTCAAATCGCTCGTCGCTTGTACATAGTGCTTCGAGATTCGACATTTGCGCGCTCTAAGTCAGGATGTGTACAGTAAACAACGATTGATTTAATCATTCAATCACAACAACAGCAAAAGATGGAAAGAGCGCAACACTATTTAACAATTTCATGTGGGAAAGAAAAATTATACTTCTGACCAGTAATGATGCGTAGTTGACTTTGGCGAAGCAACTGTTCGATAACTCAGATTATTGCGGCAGCCGTAAGGACAACAACAACGCCCCAAATCGCTGCGGCGTAATTCCGATGCGCCGAATTGGGCTCAGGCTCCGATACTGCGTCCTCTGAACTAGATTGGTTATTGGTGTTGCCAAAGCGGTATTCAACAACAGTCGGTCCTAAAAGAACACAGCTTGAGCGGGGGAAAGGATTTTTGTAAACGTGCAAATGTCTGACTGCCTGTGACGCCGGCCGGCAGCAGCGTGGTCTGTAATTTTACGGGAGCCGGTTCAGGTGAAAGAAACCGATCCGAATTGGGTTGAATCGGCGATGGTTCACTGGTTGGCGATGGAGACGGGTCTTCCTGTTGGCCAACAACCGCCACACGTAGGACTTGCTCCTGATGCACGTGCTGTGGCTCGCCGTCCTCACTCGCATCTGCAAAAACCCACTTAGAATTGAGCGTCAAGGTCTCTGCCTGGCCAAAGAGAGTGCCGCCGTAATTTGAGGCGCGGGTGAGACTTTAATGCACCTCCATTGTGTTCAAATGAGAGGCGATTGTATGAGATGGGGGAATGGCTTACCGACGCCGACTGTCAGGAGGAGGACGAGGAAAAGCGAGGTGGACAAGGGGGTGGGCGGCGGTGACAACATGGACGAATAGCCGAATAGGAGTGACAACGATTGCGCGCCGGGGCGCGAGTGACGGACGGAGGGGCGGACGTACAACTCGAGCGTCGGACGGTGGACAAACGCGAGGGCGATCGTCGGGGATTCGCGCGCTCGCCGCTCGGGGAAACTGGTCGAGATGTCGACGATCGCGCAATCGTTCTTTCGCTCCGCGTCGAGGCCGCCCGCTCGATGGGCCGGCCAATCGACGCACAAAAATCGCCCTCCCTCCGCAATGCCGCCAACCCCTCTAGGTTAAGAGCCGTGCGCCATTTCCCCCTAATGAGCTGATTTGGAACGGCGCGATCCAATGTCCCATTATCGTGGTGTTGCCCCCTTAAAGTTCATCGTGCCCTGTTATTCTACAAATTTTTCCATCAACAATTTGTCACTGTTTTTGCACTAAATGTGACCATTAAAATGACCAGAAAAGAATCGTGCGAGGCGCATTCGGCACGCAATTCGCCTAAACTTACACTTCCAGCTGTCCAAAGAGTTATTCGTGTGGTAAACGTTCTTTCGAGATACTTTAGCTGTCATCGCTTCTTTTCCTCCCTTGCTGCCGTGGTGCGCTTTAATCACTTGCTCTAGTTACGCCGATCACTGCAGTCCTGAGCGCAGTTGTAGTCATTGATGAGTCGCCGGCAGTATATAGGTTGAGAAGGCCACCGCGCAACAGGAGGGTGATGGATTAAAAGAAAGCTGCCGAATGACTGCTCGCTCAAGCACGGCAGCCGTGACCATACAACAAGGTCATGTTCTGCGAGCACCAGCGAGAAAAGAATCTAGTCGCTTGCTTATGCATTGGGCATATTGAAAGAACTTGTGGATGTTACTGGACAAAAGCGAAAGACTTTGCATTTTTGGTAATCGTATGACGAGCTCGCCCACACTTTTCTCATTTTGAAAGTTTTTTCAATGTCCTTGATGATCAGAGAGACGTCGCAGCCTTGTGCCGTAATCGTGGCCATCTTCGGCGATTATCGGCTTAGTCTCGGTATCCGTCCACATCTGAGCAATGTCGTCAAGCGCTCGTCCTTTGGTTTCCGGCAGATTACGATAAAGAAAGAGCCAGAGCGCAGAGGCGGCGACGCTCAGAGGAAGGATGGAGAATGAGCCGAACTGTCTTTTTAACGGCATAAATAGCACGATGACGCTAATCGCCAGCAACCAAGAAGCTCCCGTGTTGACGCCCACTGTGATCGAGCGGCTAAGATACGGACACATCTCCGCAGCCAAAATGCCCGGTAGGTAAGTCATGCCGGCGTAAAAGCTCACTGTCGACGTGATCAGTCCGGCCACTCCGACGATTTGCTGCAGTGCACCGCTACAGACATCCGTGATGCTCAAAAGAGAGCTGGACAGAACACACATTAAACTGCAGCCAAGGACAAACTGTCGACGACCGGTGCGCCGCTCAGCCATGTATCCAATGATCACGCCGATCATGCCACAGAATAAGTTTATCCCCAAACCGCTAATAAGTGGCGCGACGTTGCTTCCGATATGCAGTCCCACCATTAGCGAAGTGGAGTATTGATGAGCGATGTCGATGCCGCCGCAAGACGCCATCAGTCCGACAGCGATCACCAAAAGGAATGGCGAACGAAGAACGGGTTTGGCCAGTATGTGTTTCAGGGAGGCGAATGACGTCGAAGTGTCCAGCAACCGTTCTGCGTTCATGTGCTTCAACTCGTCATCCCAATCGAAGTCGGCGCCTCGATAGAAGGACAATGCTCGCTTAGCACCTGCTGTATCAAAGTGACGCATGTAAATGTGTTTCGGAGAATCAGGGAATGAGAATGAGAGGGCAGCATGAATGGCGGACGGAATTAATGGAATTAAATAAACGTAATGCCAAGTGGGTGGGGAGAACATTTGTGGAAGCAATGTCCCGATGCCGATCATCGTCGCCCACGATAGCGATTGCATCAGACCCGCGGTGCCGTGATCCTTCTTAGCAAGGCACTCGGCCAGAAACGTCGGCGAAAAGGTGGTCAGAGCGTACGCCACTCCACAAAGCAGCCGACCGAGAAGCAACAGTTCGAAGAGACGCGATGGGCGCGCGCAGAATTGAGCTATACCGCCGACAATGAGCAGACTATTCTGTACACGCATTAATGTGTTGCGTCGTCCGAGCGAGTCCATCAATGTGTGGATGAAAAATGATCCACAGAAGGCTCCGATCGCGTACGCCGCCGTAATCGATGACCAAATGATGGCCACTTTTGCGTCAGACGGCGCTCTTCCGCCGTCGCGCTCCGATAATACTTCGTGCAAAAAATTGCGTCCATCCGCTTCGAGATTGGTCATTGAATTGTATAGAGCAGCCGATGAACCAAAAACTACATGAAACGCGACAGCCAATTTCTCTCGAAGTATCAGCATCGCGGAGTTGGCAGAGTTATATTATTACATTCTCGCATTCACACTGTGCGCTCACACAATAAGAGAACGTATTGCGTTGAAGGCGAATCTGCTGTCCTAAACCAGTTTGTACGCAAAGTTAAGTACGTCCTTCCTTGTTTGATTGTCTTGAACATCTAAGACATTAAATGCGGAAATGCATCAAGAATCAAAAACGAATTGTGCATTGCGAAATTTGTATGACCTCCAGTTGGTAAACGGATCGAATGAGGTGAGAAGCACGCGCGTTGTATTTCGACAAGCTTGCATCAGCAAGGCCGTGCGGGCGGCTGACGGCGTCGATACGATGCGGTCAGTTTCCACACGCGTCGTCAAAGGAAGTAGCCCGCTCGAGCAATTCTCCTTCGTTCATCCCCCAAACCATGTCGACCAATAATTCCTTGCTTCATCAAATCGCTCCCGTGTCCAACTCGCAACACGGCAAGATAACTGTAGTTGGAGTTGGACAGGTGGGAATGGCCTGCGCGTTCAGCATTCTCCAACAGGTATGCCGTCCTATTTCCTGTTATATTACTCATTTTACTCGTATGACCGACCAGTTATGAGCTTAAGGGGATTGCGCGAGAAATCGCCTTGGTTGACGTGCTGGCCGAAAAGCTGCAAGGCGAAATGATGGATCTGCAGCACGGGCTTCCCTTCACCAAAAATTGCATCATAAATGCTGGCACAAGTTCGACAGCTTTCTTTATTTCTCTTTTGTTAATATTTCAATACTTTCAGACTATAGTATCACGGCCGGGTCTCAGCTGTGCGTGATCACGGCCGGTGCCCGGCAACGAGAAGGGGAGAGTCGCCTGGCGCTTGTGCAGCGCAATGTTGAGATATTCAAAGGAATCGTCCCTCAACTGGTCAAATACTCGCCCGCCACAGTGATTCTTGTCGTCTCAAATCCAGGTTGCACCAGTTTCGCTTTCCATACTCCATTCGTTATCATTATCAGTTTAGTGGATGTTCTCACGTTCGTAACGTGGAAGCTGTCGGGCTTGCCGTCGGAACGCGTTTTCGGTTCCGGTACCAACTTGGACTCGGCGCGTTTCCGCTTCCTCGTCAGCGAACGACTGAACATTGCACCGTCGTCGTGTCATGGATGGATCATTGGCGAACACGGGGATTCAAGCGGTACGGATCCAATTTCATCAATTTTGCTTGCGTTAAGTATTGTCAGTTTCATAGAACTGAATTGCGGTCAGTCACTGGGCTTACTCAATGGCAATAATTGTATGAAACGATTCATCCTCTTTTAGTGGCAGTATGGAGTGGTGTGAATGTTGCTGGAGTGCCCGTTATCTCAAATGTGGGCTCTCTTGAGGACGAAGAGGAGAGGAACAAAATTCACAAGCAAGTCGTCCAAAGGTTGGTTTCACGCGTAAATATCGAGGATCACTATCAGTTCCTTTGCTTCTTTAGCGCCTATGATATCATCTCACTAAAGGGCTACACCAGCTGGGCGATTGGGTTGTCGGTCGCCGCCATCTGTCAAAGTGTCTTGCGTAACACTCGCAATGTCTTCGCATTATCGGTCAACATTAAGGTTTATTAACAACAATTAGTAATTTTCGGTCGTGTCAGCGCGTGTCTCTTCATAGGGTCTGCATGACGTCACCAAAGATGTGTATCTGTCTCTACCGTGCGTAATTGGAGAGAATGGAATTTCTCACATTGTTGTACAACAACTGAACTCCAAAGAAAAAGATGCTCTGAAGAATTCAGTGGATAGCGTCTTCGCCATTCAGAAGTCATTGATGCTCTGAAGGTTGATACAAAAGCCAACTGCAATCTTAGGCCGCTTCTTTTCATGATCACTGCATAATACATATTCCAATCTTGACGTTTTCAGCATATTACGTCCGTTGTGATTCCTGATCTGTGGCTTCGCTTTACAGTGATCTGTGCGCTACTGTGCTTTAATGTTATGCTTTAATCCATATTTTTTACGTTAAATATGCGCTTGATGACTCGAAGTAAATCAGCGATAATCGAATTCTGCATCAGTGCCTACTCCGTTATTGCGTGGGTATCTTGAAATATGCGATTCTCATGGCATTATGCAGACAAGACTTTCATACAACAAGTCACGTACTTTACGGGTAGAACGACCAAAGAACGATTAATTCAGCTCATGGTCTCTACGTTCCGGTGGGGGCGTAGGACGTAGGTAGCTTCAAAAACTGAACGCGACCGAAATGTTTATAGAATCACGCCTCCTGCTTGCCAACATGGTCTTACGGCTGATACTACTCGTGCTTGCTCTGATCCTTATTCTTCCCCTTCAAGCAACTCCATTGACTCGCTCTTCTAAAGATTTTGAGATCGCCGGAAAAGGTAATCATTTTGTCACATTTATTTTGAGGAGAACTCCAGTCATAGCTGGCTGCGACAGTGTTCCGTAGATTGCTAATAGTGACCTGTGAGAAATAAACGGCACATCTCTCAGATTCTTCCTTCATAATGTTTAATCGAGCGGCTGTTATCGTTAGCGCGAAACTTCAGTAACAACAAGTCGAATTCCGCAATTACTGTATAGAACAGTATCGCAAAATTTAACTGATTAAACTGCTGCGAAAACTTTCCGCGGTGGAATATTGTTTGATCTCATACGAATTCTCGTTGCAGTTCTACCAACAATCAAGTACGAAGGATTTGATCGCGTCCCATCGAGTACAAAAATACGTACAAGTAGGTTGATTGGCTTTCAGCGTGACTGTTACACTCTCTTGGCATTTAATTCAGCTTGCATGATGAAATCAGCTGACCAGAGAACTCGATGCGCCGCTCGCAGTATCTACTTGTGCGAATGTATGGCCGGACAGATGTGCAATTTGGATGGATATTGCGCCATTCCCTCTTAACCAACAACAATGCCAGCTCCTGCTTTATGTGAATATGATTTATTTTTACCTGTTCTGTGATGTTAAGTGAGTCATATGTGACTAAAAAAACTTAATTACTTATCTGATGAAATCTGGTTAGCGTGTGCGAACATAGCACAATAGCGGACAGCCGCAATCTTCCAGTTCGACAAACCGTGACGAGAGTGACGGGGGAGGGGCGGAAAGCAGTGATGACAGCCTGTCACTGTCAACAATGAGACTTGAATGGTCAGCAGCGAAGCGCGGTGTAAACTGCTAAAAGCGACTGTTCGACTTTGTAGTGTGTGTGCGTGTTCGAGATGACGGCAGAAAAAATAGATTCAAAGCCGAAAAAGTTCTCCCTTTCTTCGATTGTTCGAGGTTATTCCACTTGTTCCTATCACATTGGATGTTGCATTGGCACCTATCCACGATGGTTCTCCATTTCTACTGTCATCGTTTACTTGCTGCTTGGATGCGGGTTGTACAACTTTGGCGAAATCAACGACATTAGTTCGCAGTTTACGCCTCGGAATTCGCCATCGAGAAGAGAGGAGCAGCTTGCGAGAGAGTTCCTGTCATCGAAAGATGGTGAGAAGATTGTAGGGACTAGTGTATTTATTCGATCAAAGACGGGAGAATCGGTGCTCGACAGCGATCATCTTGGTGAACTGCTACAAGTTGTGCTTCAATTTGAAAATGGCGGTATGGTCGCCGATGAAGATCCGCCGTACAGCTATGAAGCGATATGCGGTCCGCATTGCCGCGGAAACTACGCTCTGATAACTGTGTTGAAAATCTACGATGCCGCAGCGAATCGTAATCTTTCGAGCGTCCAAGTGACGTACCCGACGTTGCACGCAGTCGGTATGCACATCTACATCGGTCGGTCTTTCTACGGTGTGCAGACCGACGAAGAGAGTGTAATGATGTCGGCTGATATGGTCGCCTTGACGTATCAGGCGACAGTGAGAGATGAACTGTCTCAAAACGCATTTCACAAGTGGGAAAAACAGCTGTATAAAGCAGCTGATGATGTGAACAAAAATTCATCGCTGCTGCGAATCACCTATTTGGATCCCTTGCTCATACCGCAAGAAATTCGTCGCACAGGACTGAGTGCTCTGCCCTTTTTCTCGCTTAGCTTCACTATGGTTGCTCTCTTCACTGTGCTCTCAACGCTGAGGTAAAAAGATTGTCCCGCCCGATAGTACGGCGGAAAAGACAGTTGTTCATGTTGATCATATTGTTTAAGATGGAACGATAGGCGGTCGGCTAGTAACAGTTCGCATGCGTGAGAATGAGTGTACTCAATATTATTTATGTTAACGAGCTTTTTTTACTTTGTGGCGAAATATCGCATCCGGTTTGTTCTTTTGCATCCGCATGAGCAGTCAATTGTCAGCAATCTTCCGCCTATTGGTTATACTGTGGGCAAACTGGACAGTTCGCATTGTCTTTTCCGTAGTACTTACGGAACCATATTTAAACTTATTGAAAGCATTCTTTTGCAGATCAAGAGTAAGCGATTGCTGCATCAGAGCAACATTGATGGGGGTGATTGGACCGGTACTGGCGCTGCTGGCGTCGAATGGAGTGCTGATTGGGATTGGAATCGCGTACCAACCAATCGTCGTTGTCAGCTATTTTCTGATCATGGCGATCGGGGTGGACGATGTCTTTATCATATTGCGGGGGTGGAGTATCACCGCGGATGAAGCGGACGCGGCCGTTCGACTGGGCAAGACGATGCGATGGTCGGCTCCTTCGATCACAATCACTTCGCTGACGAACGGCTTGTCTTTCGCAGTGGGAATCTTCTGCAATACTCCCGCCATTCAGACTTTCTGCACTTTCTCAGCGCTCGCCGTCCTTTTCACCTTCTTCGTTCAAATTACTCTTTTCTCTCCATTATTGGTGATTACTCTCGGCCGCTACGTTCACTATCCCTTGGCTGACACACTTCTCCATGCTCTCACCGACTCCATCAGCTCCTGCTATCACAGATTCATCAAGTTCTATACGTCTTTTTTAACCTCCAAACTGACAGCCTTACTCACAGTTGCAATGCTCGTTGCATACTGGCTGATATCGCTTTACGGTTGGTCGAAACTGAACGTCGACTTAAACACTGACAAGCTTCTGCTTGCTGATTCTCCGGTATTGGAACTACGAGAGATTGAGAAGAAATATTTAGAGGGTGGTTCAGGGCTGATCAGCGTGTTAGTCTTTGCTCCGGGCGACTTGCGCGACGAGTCGATTCTTCGAAAGACGCAGCAGATCGTCGTCGATTTCGAGACATGCGATCCGCTCCAGGAGGGCGCCGAATCGACGTTTATGTGGTTGCGCCCCTATTTGGAGCACCTGTCATTCGAGCAAGAAGCTGACCCTCCCCTGTTTAGCTATGCTTCCATTCCCTCCTTTCTCCTGATGGAAAGCAGCGCCGTCTGGCAAGTCAGCCTGAAGACGAATGACGAAATGTGCGCTCTTGACGATCCGCGATGCATAGAAGCGTACGCTTTCACGACGAATTTTCGAAACGCCACTTCTTGGGCGGACAAGGTTCGTTTGCTGAGCAAATGGCGCGAAATCGCAAACACGTACGCTCAATTCAACGTCTCCACGTTTTACGCGGCCAACTTCATCTGCGACCAGGTATCCTCGGTGACGTCACTGACAAGTAGCAGCATCATTGCAACAATCATCTGCATGTTCTTCGTCTGTTGCATATTCATTCCTCATCCGATGAGCATCGGCTGCGCCATGGGCTGTCTCCTGAGCATCAATTTAGGCGTCATTGGATTTCTGGCCCTGTGGGACATTGACCTCGATCCAATCGCCTTGGCCGCTCTACTGATAGCCGTGGGATTTTCGGTCGATTTCACCGGCCATATGTCTTTTCACTTTCACGGCACAAGCAAGTTCCTGGTTGGTGGACACTATCATGTCGTAATATGTACTTTGGGGATCCATTTCAGAAAACTGTTGTCATTACTAATGGTGTCAATAAACTTGCCGGAAGTCTGATGCTAGATCAGGTGTGGCGTCATGAGAAGGGTTCTTTGCGTACACGTCAGAACTCCTAAATCAGCGCGCAATGATAATTGCAACATTTGTGACGACAACAGATTTTGTGAAACTGGCATTTAGACGGTCTTTAAACTTTCAAATGAACACGTGTTATTCGGCAATATTAACCGTAACATCTCCTCGTGAGGTCATGTGGTATCAATATTTTCATGACGAGGAATTAGTCATGATCTGCTCTTTGGCTTCTTAGTTCGATATTTTGATAACAGTCTCAACAAATTGAACAACACCAAATGTTATTCAGGAAACACGGCCTAAATGCCATTTCCGCCAGTAAATATTGCTTTCTATTTTGAATAAGTTACGAAAAACACATGGATTCGCGGCACTTTTGACGCGTCAATATGTTGTCGATTGCAGGCAGTCGAAGAAAAGGTGGAACATAGCTTGGACGCGGTGCTGTGGCCGATGCTACAAGCGGGGCTAAGCACTCTATTGTGCACGTGTGTCCTCGCCTTGCATCAGTCCTACCTCACCATGATCTTCGTCAAGAAGGTCGTCATCGTTGTCGGCCTGGGCTTTTGGCACGGCGCGTTTATACTTCCCGTTTTGTTGGCCAACTTTTCGCGCATCGGCGAGGCGATTTGCAGGCGTCGAACTCAAGCCTCCGCTTAGGGACCAATCTCCTAAAGCTATTATATTTGATGTCGTTTCATCTGATGTAAGGGATTATGGCCCAGGAGTAGCGTGCGCGGAATAATAGCGTCTTTCTCCAGGCAGTCACCATATTCATATCAGATGTAAGAGCTAACTACATCGAAAGTAATTAGACTAATTTATAAGGTCAATCCCAAGAGGAGAGTGACATCCTTCCTTCAAGGGTTCATTTGAACAGATTACATGGATATCTTTTTTCTTGTTCATTATTGGATTGTATCAATTCACTTTTGTTCTTGAGAGTCGGATGGGAAATTCTATTTTTCGTCGTCCAGCCGGAAATTAAATTGCAATGAATGCTCTCTCTCTCTTCTGGCGTGATCGTCTAGTGTCGGATGAAACGTCGACATCGTCGGCATTTTGACGCGCGCCGACCTCACTAATTGATGATCGAGATCCTCCAGCGGTCGCATCCATACTTTAGCGGTTGATTGCAACCGATACGGTTTTCACGCTCATCGTTCGTCGGTGCACTACAATGGATGTCATGATAGTGTGCTTGTTGGCCACCTTGGTAATCTGCGAGGCGTCGGCGGCGGAGCGCAACACCAGGTCCGATTTTCAACTGAACCAACCCGACGTCGATTTGAACGCCTTTCGCTTCGGCGTTATCGGGCCGTTTTTTCTGAACAAGAGAGCTGCGAGGATGGCATCAGCTGGGAACAGAGCGGAAATGCTGCGAGATAATGACATCTACAACATATTGGATGCAGATAATAGCATTTGATGCTGTGTCGTTTATGTGATGACTATCCCTTTTGCATTCATACTATAACTGTTTAATGCAATAAAGATCTCATGCTTCAGAGAAAAAAGTGTTTGTACAAATGTGAATTATCAACCAACAGACAGCGTTGTTCCTACATATTCGCTGAAAACTTATTTAATCAAACGAATCTTATCACTATTACGATCAAAACGATATTACATTACATATAGTAATCATTTTGCGCACACTGGAATATTTCCGAAAAGACGCGCCTGCGCTNTCAAACGAATCTTATCACTATTACGATCAAAACGATATTGCGTCTCATATAGTAATCATTTTGCGCACACTGGAATATTTCCGAAAAGACGCGCCTGCGATTAATCCTTCGTTACTAGTTGGCAACTGCATTTTAAATAAAGATAATAACTGAGCTTCACGTCCAGGATGATCAGATTTTTGACTGTAGAGAATGTAAAGAGCAGAGAAAAGGGAATAGTTTTCTACAATACACAATTAAGGTCATGTGGGAGAATCCTGGAAAATCTGAAAAAGCTGTGAAGCGTATGTATAGTTTACATGAACTAGGAACTATGCACTGTGTTGCCAATGTGGCCTATGCTTTGTTGAAATGAGCTATTTCGATCTGTTCAATAGATGTGCCGCATAAGAAAGAAATGAAGGCGAGCTATTATTGCGCACGATGCACGGATATAACACGATGGATAAATTTCTTTATATTAAGAATATAGAGTGTATATTCTTTTGTGTTCACATAATCAATCTGAGCTTGACTTTTTGCAATTAACTGCTGTGTGACACAAATATTTGATGGATATGATGAAACTCCATACTGAGAAAGTTACTAAATCATTGCTTCAGAATGCGATCCTGCATATGTGAAATTTGTGAAAGTCATTCACAAATGAATATGTAAAGCAGATTTTTTACAATTAATCCTTCAATTCAGTTGAAACAGTGTTTTTAAGGATATATTACTATTGATCATTAACAAAGGAAACAATTGTACGAAAATAACAGCGCTTGAAAATAATAACTATGACTCAAACATATTGGTTCATTTTTGGCTGCATAGTAATCGCAGGAACTCTTAGAAGTGCGATGCTAGAATGAAAACTACACAAAACAGAAACCTGACGAACGCGTTATTTATCATCAATGACGTGGGGTGCATTCGATAGGTGCACGAAATAGAACATCACTACAGTAAGAGTTTTGCGCTGAGATATTTTTGAATGCTCGCTGAGCCATCCGATAGCCCTTGTTAAATTCATCACGAAAAGAACTAATCAATTAAAATTAGTACAAATGATAGTATAGTCGCGCGTTCATGCGTAACAAGTGCGAGTGAAAATGACACGTCTTACGCTACATTACTCAAATTTTAAGCCGTCCCTTGCACCTCATTGGACCTTGGCGCGCCGATAGTGCTCAAGAAGACTTTGCTTGCCTAGCGCGGTGAAGAATTGCCTCGACAGCTGTAATAATCAGCTGTAAAGTGTTGATACTGCAATATTAATTACTAGCCAATCGCTTTATAGTGAAAGACAGTATCGTGAAGTGAAAACTGCGGCTGTGCGACATTTTCCGTGGCACAAAACTGCTTTCATGTGCGTTCATTGATTTTCCTTCATCGCCTGCATATGTATAGGAAACAGTTTGCGCATAAAGAGTTAATTTTGGATCAGTCGGGCACAACAGAAATAGTATCAATTTTATCTTTGGCATTAATATTGGAAAGCTTTCACCACTAATTTGCTGTTGATTCACTAGTTTTTCAGTCATGACTGTGTCATATGAAGCGGAAACCCAAAAAATGCCGTGACGTCCATCTGCTGCTTGAAACATGAGTATTTTGAGATGTGTGTGATCTTTGCACACGTAAACAAGACGAATACCTATTTTGATCGACTTGAATTTGTCACATTTTCCGCTTACTCGACTATAAAGCTTACTGAGGATTGTAAAACACTGATTGTGAAAGGTTTAAAAAAATGATAAGCTCAAACTCTATCGTGTGAAAGAAGTGAGCTGGCATCAACAGAATAATTTTTAAGCATACTATTAGTGTTCAACATTTAACCAATGTCTTTATCCGCTAACTAAGTAGTACGAGACATTCCCTGTCCTTGTTCGATCAATGAATAAAAAGTTATCTCAAGTGCTGAACGCGACGGCAAAGGACATTGCTGACTGGCATTTGGTGACACAGGATTGGAGAGCAAATCACACAGATCAGCCATCACTGTATCCCACTTCCCCATGACAAAATCTGCTCGGTTCGTCAAAGATCGACCGCAGTCGTTCGGATAATGCGCACGTGACTTAGTCATAAGAATAGTCACGCTAAGAATTTCCTCTCTCGAGTAATGACATAACCCTTGAGCGCTTCAAAGTAGGCCAATGAGGCACGTGAAGTAGAGAGTTAGAACATCGAGAGCACTGGGGTATTAAATTTCGCAATGAGCTTTACTGAGCTGCATCATATGGGAAGAAGCTGGGCAAAAATTTATCCCGAGATATACGTTAAATGGTTTTCGTTATTGTCTCACTATCGTTATGTCTCTGAATTTTGTCTGAATAGTTTGCTACATGACGCCGCTGTCGCCATCGCAGCGTGAAAGTTCTGCATCGATTGTGTGCACATAAGGCTTCAGAAACGATGACAGCTATTATTCCAATAAGTACAAATGAAAACAAATAGGGCAACGTTGTGCTACCAGTGTATGACTGTGTTTGAGCGATAGTGTAGCCGACCAGAACCAGCGCTGAATCAACGGGGTTGGAATCGTCTTTCTGTCTCAACCATGCCACATGAATTCCGTGCGTTTAGGGTTCGTCATTTTTCAACGACCGTTGCAGTGGTTCGTGCAGCGATGACGGCGTTGCCGGGTGAATGATCAGATTGGCGCATAGACAAAACTGTTTGCGTGTGGTTGTGAAGTTCACGTCGGCATCGCTGCCAAACGACGGTAGTTCCGCTCATGAATGAATGACTTGTTTCGTCAGCCG
>NIUQ01004423.1:0-13877 GCA_002796945.1 Plectus sambesii
AAACTATCAAAACTAACGTTCTATGCTACTTAACTCGTTGAACTCTCGAAAAGAAAAAAACGCCAAAAGATATCGTCAAAAGTGCGATTTTCGAAGCGAAATTCCCTGCGAATGAGCGAGATCCATAAAAAACTGATGCTTCCATTCGAATCACCGACCCAAATTACTCCCGAGTCGATCATTTTTAGCGCCTACAGACGTCTGCTTCTATGCGAACACACGGTGCTACTTATTTCGTACGTGACACTTTGAGCGACTAGAAGAGAAGGCACGCGCTACGCGCGTGCAAAAAGTGCTACTGAATAGAAAGCAGTATCTCTAATTGAATTTAACATCGATTGTCAGGAAAGATCCCTTGCAGCGTTCTGAAAGATAAAGCCACCCTAAAGGTTAACTGTGACGCTTGTTTTCAATGATTAAATCTGGGTCTTGTTTGGGACGTTAGCAGTTTATATACTTTTCAGTCTTGGCTCACGCCCTTGTCGACCATTTTACCTTACAATCGTAATTATTTTTCTCTCTCCAAATTCCTTAACTGATTTGTTCTATCGATCGGGTCAGTCTCTTCCTTCATACCGCTCTAATCGTTAATGAAATATGCACCACTGTTGTTTTAATGCGTTTCAAGTGTATTAATTTGCTATTAGAGGGTCAATAACGATGGCGGCTCCTCCACTGACTGTCATTGACTATCTTCTGCAGCTGGCCTACGTCATTCAAGGACTCCGTATGCCATTTAACTTTTAACGATCATCAATTAAAAATAATTGAATACTAATTTTGTACTTAAGAAGATGAAATGTCTGAATCAAGCCCCTTTTAACATTGATAAGTTTTGCATATCTATCAGAGGCAGTTTTTGGATATAAAAAGCGTTTTGCAAAAAAAATAACTTAATAAAAGATTCGAAAAATTACTTCTTTTCAGGCAATATAATACCGAGTTTCTAATAATTTTGCCAGTAACTGAGTTTTAACCTCTTATCCAGCCAATGCTTATACTCCGTTTTCGCTTTTATGTTTTCTTCATTTTTTTGTAAGCAGAATAGACCATTTGAGGCTTCCGCATACTTTGCACAGTTTATACCCAAGTTTCAAACACACGCAGGAAGTATAGTTCAAAAGGATTTGCATAAATTATAAAGCGCTAGGAATTTTTGACGATTTTATATGCTTAACGGCAAGCTGCAATAAAGTACACATCAATATTGCAAATAATCTGCTGTATATGAATACTCATGAATGATTCACTTACTAAGTGATGTACATCCACTTGGAAGCAACAGTAATGTTGCTTAATGTAAATTATTCATATCATTTTGTGATAAATCGCATACAACTATTTCAACTCTAAGATTTTTCAGTAATTTGTTTTGGAAATGGAATGCTATTCCTAACAATTGTTTCGTCGAAAGCGCTAAACGCTCGAAAAGAGATGCTCATCATTGCACTCAAGGCAGCAGTTGATTTTCTCTACGGAGTGGGCACTCTGCTCCTTGGAGTTTATCGCGGCATTCTCATGGCTCAAGGTGTGCACACTGACCTTACTACCCCTTGGCAATGCGTTATATTGCCTCCTATTTTCTTATCCAATATCAGCGTTCAGCTCATGGTGAGTTCCAATAAGCTTGAAGTACTAATCGCAAATTATAGGGAGCATTTGAGCACAAGGACACTTCTCAAATCCAACAGGACACTTCCTAATTCAAGCAAGAACATTCCCCATATTGATTAGACTTGAAAAATGTCGTATGAAACCTGGAAAGTTTCCTTTATGATCTGAAAAGTGCTCCTAGTAAAGTAAATATGGTATAAATACAATTTCGAATTATTCTACAATACTAAAAGAATCCAAGGGCCTTTTTTTAATAAAACTGTTGAGTATTCATAATTGAAAATGTGAGTATCGATTTCACCTGAGTGTCTACCGTATTTCTTCCAATAGACGCCCTCCCTCTAATAGACGCCCCCCTCAAGCCTAGGTTGAAATAATAGACGCTCTGGGCGTCTATTGGAAGAAATACGGTATCTCGCATATCAAAATGCGGTGACGCTTACGCAGAGTTGAGACTCGATTCCTTAACTCTCAATTCTCAACACTCTTATGAAATAGGCTCCGAAATGACATATCTTGTTGAATAGGTGATTGTGAACGTCGTCGTGAGCATCGATCGATACATGGCGGTTGCCTATCCGGCAAAGTACCGTCTTATGGGCATTAGCTATGCGAAAAAGCTGGTCATCGGTATCACATCAATCGGCCTGGTTGCTTTGATTGGCCTCTGGGCGATGGTGTACTTTGGAATGGCCTATGCACCAATTACTCCGGCTTTTACGAGAATGTGCACCAATGCGGTTTTACCCATTTGGTATCCGAAATGTCAGACGACGGCTGTTGCACTAGTTGGCCTCCTGAGCGTGGCAATTTATGCGAACGTCTTTACTGCATATCGGTCGGCGATGAAAAACGTCGGGCAGACAAGTACTCAACAAGTAATCAGATTCTTTACGTTCATTTGTTTACACCTTTAAATAAAATATTAATCAATAAATCTATTTACAATTATAGTGCGGTAAATTGTGCCTTCTGAAGTGCAGTGTTGGGCGTTTCGAACTAGGTAAGTAAAAAGTAAGTAAAAAGTTACTTTTTACTTACCGATTTCGTACCTAGTTTCGAACTGCAAACTCGGTACGTACCTAAGACAAGCGCCTAACGGCAGTACGTTTTTTGTTAGCATTACCACACAAAACATAGGGGCACCTAAACAGAGCAAGGAGGCTGTGCCCCTATGTTTTGTGTGGATAAAAAATAAGCGAAAAACATANTACATACGCGGCGCCTGATTAGCGCATGGAACCAATTTTGTATTGTGAAAGACGGTAGATGATAAATATGTCGTATTTGTGTTCCGCTAATCAAGCGAATATCTGTGCTACCGTATATGATACTTGATGTGCATGTCAAACGCAAAGATGGAGATCAGCGGTTATTTAAAATACCATTTCGGATTTAGCACATAAGAGCAGTCCACTGCCATGTTGCCGGGTATGCCATTAGATGTGCATGTCATATGATAGTGACTGGATTCAAGCGGTTATTTAAATGCCGTACTACCTGGTTATAACTAGGTAAGTAGTAAGTAAATGAAAACAAAATTCGGAGTAGTAAGTAAAAAGTAACTTACTACTCCGAATTTACTTAAGTAAACTAGGTAAATTTACCTAGTTGCCCAACACTGCTGAAGTGAGAGACATTCACTCCGCAGACAATGAGAAATGGCAAAAGGCTGCTTTATATTCGATAAAATTGGCATCAATTAATATTTGTTGTTATTATAAAAAAATAGTCAGGCGAAAAAAATCTAAATACTTATTGCGCTTGCATACAAATTAAGTTACCTTGCATCTGGACAAAATATTGTGCTGATGTAAGCGTGTTTATTATTTATACCAGTATTATTAAATGGCCCAGAATATCAGTCACTGCTAATGAAAGTATATTTAGGCCATCGCGCAACGAAAGCTGACAGTCACAATTGGAATAATCACCATTTCAACGCTGCTATCATTTGTGTTACCGTACTCCATAAACGCCGCGTACTCCTGGATGAATGCGCCTCCACCACAGTCGTTTCTACTCGGTAGCCTAACGCGCATGAGTACTATTATTAACATAGTCATTTATGTCTTTCGACAAAACGAAATTAGAAGAGGAATGGTCAGAATTGTCACATGCAAGATGACAGCGCAGAATGAAGTAACAGCATTTACAGTTGGTACGCATTGATCCGAATAAAAGCGGTTAACTGCTTTCCTCTTTCATTAGTTGTTATTTGTATTTATTCAGCTAGAATGCTTTGATTAATACAACCCATTCAATATATACATGTATATATATACTCTTTGCTGTCTACTATTTTTTTGTTACTTAAAAACAGCATTTAACTACTTGAATCGATTATTGTACATTTATTATGACGAATGTATGTTAGACCTTCCCCGGTGGCATAAGAAGCTGCTTAAATCTGAATGTAACACTATTTGTTTGCACCGTTTAGTAAATCGATGTAGTGACGGACGAATCCAATGCTTCTGTGAAACAAAAAAGCAACAAAAATGAATCATAGCGAGAGCCATGCATTCGATGACAAAGTCGTTCAGTGCAGTACCTTAATCAATGCGCGAATACAGGTTAATTGATTTTCCTTGCGCTTCTTGTACCCAGTTTGCTCAAAAGCGCGTTAACTGCAAACTACAGCGAGCTATCATCTACATATGCAAACAGAATCTGTTCTGCGGTACTGTCTAATTTTATAACAACTGTCAAAAATCTATTCATCACAGGAAATTCAGAAATTTAATGAAAAGGAAGCTGAAGGACACTTAAGGGAGCTGCAGCGTTTTTGCCTGCCTCATCAAATAACTTTTAGAAGACAGACTGACTTCAGAAACGTGCAAACAATCCGAATGAAGTAATAAAGAATGTTAGCGAAGGCATTCTTAAACTATTGCGTTGGCCTACTCGGAACCTCCAATCAAAAATTAATGCCATATTCACTCTATATTCTTAATCTGTTATCAAGTTCAGAGTTCACATTGGGTAATTAACATTCAACTCATTTTACCAATTATAACGGGAAGCATAAATGATAATGAAAAGCAGTTGAAGTAGTATTGTTACATAACACAACGAAGTCATTTTCAGCGTCTAAGAATTCTTTGACGGTACTTTTATGGTGACGGTTTTTATTTCACAATAGTGCTTGACGCCTTCTTCACCGCTAAAAATGAGAAAAGAATTTATTTTCTATACTATACACATTTAAGACCCCTTTGCATTTATTAGTGAATGTTTAAGGAAGAACTGCGATCACCCCTCCCTCTTTGTAATATATAATAGATATTCAATAGCTAAATATGACAAGAGCGCTTGAAGGTGGTTAAATATGAGTTAAGCTAAAATAATTCGCAGCTAATAGTTTGTCTTGTGCGACTAAACACAATTTACAATACATTCTCCAGAGCTGGCCGTAGTTCCCCTGTAACAAACCTAACATCAGAACAGATTTGGGCAAGATTAAAAATCGCAGATAATCCATCAGCTCAGTAGTTTAGAGGTTCAGAAACATTGGTTAGATAGTCAGTCGACTTCCTCACTCACCTCACCCCAGCAGTTAATCGATTAAGATCTGGCGATGTCTGCCTTGAATAAAACGGTACGTATACTATACGCTCCACTTTTCGAATTGCTTTATAACATTTTATACTTTTTGTCACATCATATTGTAAGTAATCAACGCACGCGCTTGTGGCGTGTTATAACGCAATCCGAAAAGTGGGGCGTACCGTATTCGTACGATCTCAGCGGGTGCCCTCTTGAAATATAGGCCTCAGCAAGTCTTAGAAGTAGAGAAATTGAATAAATTACTAACTGTTCGCGTCCAATGCCGGACTCTTTGTAGCCCCCAAAAGGTGCCTGTGCGTGCACTGCATTGTAGGTGTTCACCCAGACTGTACCGGCTCGGACGCTATTCGCCATCGTCAGCGCCTTGTTGATATCAGTTGTAAATATCCCTGCCGCTAGCCCGTAAGCGGTGTTATTTGCTCGCACAATTGCCTATTGTAATACAATTATATCAACTGTCTCGTCATTTGATCGCGAGTAGGACTCTTTGTAGGAACTAAAGCGTGTATTTGATAACACTTTTGAACTATGCAGTGGCGGTCACAATGCGGACACAAATGCGTCCAGACACACGCGGGACAAAGACGCATTTGTGTCTTGTGTCCGCATTGTGACCACCGCTTTCCAGTTATAATCGTAAGTGTGATAAATATGGTTGTCGCTTAATTGTCCAACACGCATTTCGCACTCTGTAATAACTGCTTGTCTTTAAAAGCAATTCTTGAAATAGACTTAATTTCTTTTTGCCTTGACGTTAATTTGCGTGTTTAGACACACATTTAAAATACATTTAGAAAGAAAAATACAGATCACCGTCGACCCAAGTAGCAATCTTTTATGAACTCAGTGTCATTTTGGACTTATTAATCAGGCCTTAGAATGCATGAATTTAGAAATGTTCTATGAAATATTAAAAATTGATACTATATACACAGCCGATCGAAATATTGACAGATTGCAGCAGAGCTTGTTGAGAAAAATAAAATTAAAAACTCCAAACCTCTTCAATGGTCTTGAATTTAATGATCTGCTGGACTGGGCCAAAGATCTCCTCGCGGGCGATGCGCATACTGTCGGTGACGTCAGCAAATACGGTGGGCTGAATGAAATAGCCCTTACCGTCCATCTTCCCACCGCCCGTCATCAACCTTGCGCCTTCCTGTTTTCCAGACTCGATCATTTCCAAAATTTTTGAGTACTGTTCTTCGTCGATCTGCAATATCCTTGAAAACTTGCAAGATTCTTGTTTCATGAATTTGCTAATTTTGTAAATCTTAATCATCTTTTTGAAACACTTTTTGAGGAACTGGACTGCATAATTATAGTTTGCAGAAAGGTACGATTTCAGAGAAGTGACCATTGTGTGGCTTTATTTTTTTGACATTTTCATAAAATACTAGACAATAAATTGAGTGTGCAACTTTTCCGTCAGTTTTTATGGCTACCTGTGGGCCGCTTTCATTCTTGGGATCGAAAGGATCTCCAACGGTTTTCTGTTGAGCACGTTCAGTTGACATAGCAACGAACTTGTCATAGATCTCTTCTTGGACATATGTCCTTGATGCGGCGCAGCAGTTCTGGCCCATATTGAAGAATAGGCCTTGATGAGATTGCTCTACTGCGTGGTGTACTGCAATTGAGGATATTATTATTATTATTAATCGCATTGCAATACTTTTGTCAAATACTCTTGCATAATCACATGGTAGATAATGCGCATCCCAAGCCGGGAGTGTTCAGCGTATGACTTTGAACTCGGTTACTAACGCTGCTTAACATATTACAAGAGCTTTTTACAACATTTATAACAACATCTTTACAACTTCTCACTTACGGTCGGCATCGGCAAAGATGATATTCGGCGATTTACCACCCAACTCCAGCGTTACTTTCTTCAGATTAGAATCTGCAGCTGCCTTCATAATCAGGCGACCCACCTGGGTGCTACCCGTGAAGCTAATCTTGTCAACGTCCATGTGGTGGGCGAGCGCTGCGCCAGTGGTTGGTCCATATCCTAAACAATTACAGACCATGGAATGTTTCACCAAGTAGAAATGATAGAAATAAACGCTTGCTCCGCGAAGCTTTCATCCACATTCTTTTCGCGAAGCTGCCCCGAATGCCAGAGCAATCTCCAAATGAACAATCCGTGAGTCGCCACTTTGTTAATTAGGAAGTTTCAATAGCGTTGGGAGAAGGGTTAAGAGCCTTTTTAATGAGGAGAGGCTCTTTTCCATGCCGTACCCTCATTTATACACGAGTATGTTACAAACTGGAGATATGTTCTCCGGCCAGAGACGGTTTCCTACCTCCAACTAGCGCTTTATTAATATTAGAATGTTGCTATCCAGACGATAAATGTTGAACGTGAATCAAGACAGAATTATATTTGTATGAATTTATATTCGAGTTACACCTTTAAGCAATCTTTACACATCAACTAATTGGACAGCGCTCGTCTCTCCATATGCGCCCAAGCTCAAGTTCTGCGAGATTGTCGCAATTCTAGAATAGTTACCCAGTCAAATTTATAAAAGTACCTGGAACAATGTTAATTACGCCAGGGGGAAGACCGGCGGTTTCGCATAAAGAGGCAAAGTGAAGAGCCGTTAGAGGCGTCTGTTCTGCGGGCTTGATGATCATGGTACATCCGGCGGCAAGAGCGGCGCCGACTTTCCATGTCAAAAGTGCTAGAGGGAAGTTCCACTGAAAGAGTATGGCTATCCGTCATTCTAGACTCTTATACACCAATTTTACTTTTATTTAGACATTTTTATTTCAACGACGGTGCTTTTCAATTATTTTGACTTGGAAAATATCATCACTGAATGAAAATTATTCTCAATAAAGTGTAATTGGTATATTTTGCCTGTTGATCATTGAGTGAGTGATATTGCTGAATCGATCAGAGCTGATGTGAGGCAATAACAATTACCTGCATCGGGGTTAGTGTCAAAGAACTGAAAGATAGCAGTGCCATAAAATGCCGACTCTGCCATGAAGAGTTAAACAAACTGTCAAGAACTGATACATGGATTAAATTTCTCGAATCTTTGCAATTTATAGTTATGTAGTTATAATTACGAAAATTGTGAAAGTCGATCGGTAGTGACGGACGTTTCAGTACTGACTATTTAATGCATTTCCCGTAATTTGATTTATGAAAACTATGTGAAATGGGCCCTGTTGACTTGATTAATTAAAGCTGCTGATATGCTGACAAAGGACATTCATAAAGAGGGATCCCCATCAACCGAGATATCTTACAATCTTTCCCGGTCTGCCCAGCGCCCCTGGGGCACCATACCACCTGCTCTTTCAACGATGAATAATTACACCTTTCTACAATAATGCTGATGGTTTAAAAAGATTACTACAGAAACTATAGAGAAGTAGCAAACTATCTACAGGCAGAATCGCTGCACAGACGCCGACTGGTTCTAGTCGAGTATACGTGAAGAAATCGCCGTCGACCGGAATCGTCGAGCCGCAGATCTTATCGGCCCAACCTGCGAAGTATCGCAATTCAGCTACTGCCGCTTTTACGTCTCCGACAGCTGTTTGAAATGGTTTTCCGACATCACGACATTCGAGCGACTGAAGAGGAAATTTTAAATCCATACATCAAGGATTTTTGTGTTTAATTAGCAGAAATTGATTGTTTCGGCGCATTATCTTAAGATTAGTAAGGCGCTCCCAGATAGTAAAATTAGTAAGATGCAGAAATATCGAGCTGCCATTTTTTTAACACTTTCGACACATATTGTTGAATATTTCATCATGCAGCAACCAATAGAAATACATCATAGCTGCAATTTTTAGGTTATAAAGAGAACTGTGACGCAAAATATACCACTGCTTCAGCATTCGCCTGTCTTTTCGTTCCGAAAATTTCAATTTCTACAGGAATGGTGAAAAGTTCTTATTTCAGCGTACAAAAATATTTTACACTGATGCAGTAATAACGTTCGGAACTGCTTTTTTTGCTCTGTTATTGTTTTCTAACTAATCGAAACTATAAAAATATAGTAAAGCTGTTTCTTCTCTTATCTGAAAGCGTAATACAAAGGTATTATTAGAATATTACTCAAACATACCGCTAAAAATTGAATATCTTTCTCCATTAGATTAGCAATTTCGTTGATCATGCGCCCCCTTGCAGAAGCATCACATTTTCTCCAGGCAGAACCTAGTTTGAAAGCCTCTTTAGCAGCAGCGACCGCTCTGTTAACATCCTCTTTGTCTCCTTCTTGAATGTCAGCGATCTTCTCAAACGTCGCTGGGTCATTGTCTTCGAATGTTTTGCCGCTAGTAGAATCCACCCATTTGTTGTTGATAAACAGCTGCGTATGACGCGGCCTAACTGTCTTCAATGGCTCCATTGCTGACTAAGAGAGAATAATTGAAATTGTGATAATAACTTCGAGCCTTTATGCGTGCAATCAATAAAGTTAATATTTCACGAATCTAGCACAACAATATATCAAGACATAATATGTATCGTCCATAACTACAATTTATTTAATGCAGGAAGACTCTAATATAAGAGGAAGCAGGGAAATGCGGGAAAATTCTTTCATATTTAGCTCTCTTTTTATATCAGTGTCTCTTTAATTCGGATTTTGCTGTATAAATATAAATTTATACTGTATATAATTATTATACAATATAGTAGATATATTATTTGAAAGTATGATCGCATAGATAGAGCAGATCAGTTGTTCAGTATTTGAGCAAAATTTGAATTTGCATCCAAAGACGCTATCCCGCCTGCCAAAAGCAGCTGTGCACACTGAGAACCTCACTGTGCACACTAATTATTCTGCTCTTTGTAGCTATAGTACTGAGATTTAGTGTGAGCAGTTCATGTGTTGTAGCGCACTGCCTCGATGTGAATTCAAGATGGTGCTGCGATATGTCATGGGAACCAGTTTCTCTGATGATTGAAGCGCAGGGGAACCGTTCAGGAACTGAACGAAACGCCGCACCTCTCTTGCTTGCAATATGGTGTTATAATCAGACTATTTTTAATGACTAGTTAGTCTTTGCCTCAGTCGCTATTTTAGTTGAGGAAGATATATTATTTCCACAAGCAGTCATCACTTCACTAATTATCCAAAAACTATTTGCTTCATTATTAACCATCGCATCGTTGCGGACAAAAACTTTCATGCATGCCGCTAGGACGGAAGGCTAACATCCATTATGCCTCGCTACGTGAGCATGAAAGAAGATATCTTCGGCGTTAAAGCAGTAATAGGCGCTTTTCCATAGTAACAAATTGTTTTATACAGACGCCCTCCAGCACTATTTGCGGCTCATTGATTTGAGAGCGCGTCAAAGGCTCACGTGATTTCACCTGTCTCCTCTGGAGACTACTTGCTCATGCAGCAACTTACCACGGAATAAAATTAGCTCCAATCTCCTCTTTATTGCATAACGTATTTAAAATGTGAACTCTCTGCTTACACATTTTCTTGCGCGGCTGCTTTCAAGATTTGATCTTGTCATGGATTCATTTGACGTCGCCTACTCAGCCAACTTTTACGTCTCAGGTTTCATTGCCGTAATCGGAAATGTGCTGCTATTTACGTTGGCAGTGAGCTCCAAATATTCCTCTCACATATTCTTCGATTTTCGATTGTTTTTGATCAATCGAGCAGTAGCGCTTTTTGTGCAAGCAATATTGAGCACTTTTCTTCAGTTCCGATATACCGTTCAAAATCAAACATTGACAATAATTGCTGTTGGTCCAGTGAATTATTTCGGCAGCGAAACAGCTACTTCAATTGGCTATTCACTCTACATGGGCGCTGCTATATACGCAATTCTGACATTTCCAATCATATTTATATATCGCTACGTACTCATGTGCAGGTGGCAAGAACTTGAGACATATTTTTCTACAAGAAATAAGATTATTGCAGTCATTGCAATCATTACACTCTGCTTACTTCAAATCACGGTTGTATTTATTTGCTGCTCAACACAACAAATAGCCATAGGCGCACTAGGAAAAGAAACGGGCAGACTATTGGAATTCAGAGGTTTGGATGTCCACGGGACACCATTGCTGGTGGCAGCGCAGTGTTTAATTTTTTCTTGTTTCGCCTTTGCGTATTGTTCGTCAATATATTTTCAACGTGACATCGTCAGAGACTTTAAAAAACGCGAGAAGACGTTAAGTAGCACGACACGTGACCTTCATGCCTCCCTTATTCGAATTCTTTGGATTCAAATGTCAATGCCTATTTTCACTATTTTTCCTGCGTTCATCACTGCTCTTCTGGCAGGCTTATACGGTCGTTTCTTTCCATGGTACGACTGTGTAGCCAACGTGCTCGTATCTTGGTTCTTTAGTCTCGAGTCCCTGACCACCGTGGGGCTCGTTCGTTCTTATCGTAGAACAGTGCTTTCATGGTTTTGTAGAAAAACTAATCAGTTAACAACTACCGTTCAGCCCATCGCTACAGTCCAGCCATGCCTACCAACGGTGGAAGTGGGAGTTGCTGTTTCAAGATAAACAGAGTGCTGTGAGTATCTGTATCTACAAGAGCAGTTTCTGTTCGATAAAAGCAAATGAAAAATGTAAAATTGTGAAGTTGCGGTGGAATATCGGACGGCAGACATGGAGACACAATGGACACTGGCACTGCATAGATCCCATAAACAGTCATTAAACTGTTGACAGCAATTAAATTCAAAGAAAGTTTGCCCTACATCTCCAAGGCATGAGATGTGATTGAAAATTTAATTGAGTCATATGCTTCCTGCACTTCATTGACATACCTGTATTTCACATTTAGCGCATATCAATGATGAAACCAAATAGTGTATTTTACATAAATATATGCCTCTGCTTCGTATTAACTGTTTATCAGTTGAAGTCCACTTGCCGCTGTAAGCAGTGATTAGTGGGAGCCGACTAGTCTCCGACTTAGGTTATTTTTCCCTTCAGACATGTCTGCGATTGAACTAATCAATGCTCAAATTAGCAATAATTCGTAGGTTAGCGGTCTCGTTAGTAAATAATGGTAAGGATTTTTAATAAGGGCAGACAAAAATTAACAGAGAGAAAAAGTTCCGCAAATCAAACCTCAAAGAGCAGGGAAACACACGAGTAAAAAAAAGCATTCAGATCAAAGAGTAAGGAAACATCGAATAAACAAAAAAGGGAGAAAAGGAATTAGAGAGATACGTTGTGCATGACTTCGCGGCGGTAGTCGATCTTTTGGGGCTGGAAATCATATTCCATAAAGTACTCGGGTTTGCGCTTTTCAGCTTTTCTTCACTTAGAGTTGGTGCGAGCGATGATCAGATGGAGAATGGAGATCCTTAGAGTCGTAATCCGACTTTCTGCTGATAATTTTGAAGCTTCTTGCATGCGAACAATATTGAATGATGATCGACGCCAGAGTGAGCGTTGAGAGATCAATGCTATGCCTCCACGCTGTTTTTGGTTCTCTGATCACCGTTCTGAGTGCGCTCATACATATTCGACTGCTCTTGTAAGAGAAGATGAGCGTGACGAAGGCGTGCAAAAGTAACGCCAATGTACAACTTATCGAAGTACACGCGGAAAAGTACGTCGGCGATTATGTATGGAAAGGAAAGTAAGTCATATACGTTTAATATGTTTCATTTGACGTATTTCAGGTCATCTGCAATGTAAAATTCGTTAAAATGACGTGAAATACGTCAAGCTGGACTTATTATACGTATATGACATACTTTCCTTTCCATACGTCATCGGCGTCATAAATTTTTTGTGTGTAAAAGATAAGCAGGCTCAGCGCGTCTGTCCTTCAGGGCGGAGGCTCATCTAATTGCTAAGCTTAGAGGACCTCTAACCTTCGTGATCCGGCCCTGTGCATAATAGTATCTTCAAAATTACTTGTAATAAGTTAAGTTTTGGAGTAGGTTTCTGTTGGTGCATCCGTTTCAACTCGCACATGAGAAGGTACAAGGTTTTTCCGTCTGTCTGGAGATCAAAGGGATAACCTTGAAACTTCAATTATGTAGCAGTCTGCACACTAAAGCAGTAAACGTACCCTGTTCTTTCTCATTCGCAGAGACCAGCAAAGATTAATTTTTACTTTTTACTTGTTAGTCATTATATAAATCCCAACAACATGGAAAGCGACAACAATATTAAAGTCCAGATTAGTCTAATGTTGACAAGAAGGCGATGAACAGCAAAAAGCTATACTTTAAGTAGGAGCTTCTCAGTGCAAAATTCAAATATCCGCTTTGAATCGGGATGCCATTCCGATCCAGGTTTTACGAATGTGAAAAAGCCATAAAAACGATGGACCTGTTCTCACAATTGATTGCATTTCTCACTGCGTCAGAGATCGCTGCAGCAGTGTAACAAACACCGATTCATCGACAATAGTGAATGCGACTTGGCGAAATGTGAGCTGACTCAGCAATTCACCCAACTCCTTTCAAGTCGCGAAGTTCGCCCACGCCCATTGATGAACGTCAATGCATGTCTCATCGCAGCGCAAGGCACAATAGCTATAAAAGACTACTCATTCGCGCAGTATTGCGCATTTAACTCATCCTTTTTGCGTTCTTCGAATAACAAATCAAATGGCCGGCGTCAACCTTACTATAATTCTAGCGATTGCTATACTCTTTATTATGTTTTTCATTATTCTTGTTTCGAGTTTGGGGGCATACAAGCGTCG
>NIUQ01004424.1:0-13805 GCA_002796945.1 Plectus sambesii
AGACGGCGCCGCTTTTGTGCCGATATAGAAATCGTCGACGGTGACGGTACCCATGACCGGCAGCTGAAGGTGAGTGTGAGGATCGATCCCGCCGGGAATTACCAGCTTTCCAGTCGCATCAATTGTTCTCGCACCAGCTGGTGCCGACAAGTCTTTTCCAACGTGTCTGCAATCAATCCAAATATTTGCTATTTGCGGTCTATTCTGTGAAGTTGCTTACATCGAGAATGGAGAAATTAAGTTTCAATACAGTAGTCATTGCAATATTATGTAGCGCTAAATTGGTACACGGGTACGACTAAGGATTGAAACGATATTCCTCAGTCTCATTTTTCGTCAGATTTATGGAAGAGACTCTGAAAAATTGTTTACTTGGCTCTTTATGGATGGAAAAGTGGATTTCAGATTGTTCATTGTGATTAGTAGGAAGAATACTGCTTTCTTAAAGGGGTGCTTTTGCATCCGAAGGTACGGTAGTGCAATAACCATCACAGTTTGATTAAAATCCTATTTGCACTTACGTGATGATCCCATTTTCGACGACAACGTCAGCGTTGAACATGCAGTCATCGTTGACGACGCGACCACCTTTGATTAGCAACGGAACTCCAGAAGATTCCGGCATTGTTCACTTTGTCGTTGAACGTGGGACAGTACTACTCTAAATAATGTAAATTCTTGTTGAAATAGTAAGAAATATAGAGCATTTTTCTCAAATGATTATGCAAGAATCATTTAAAATTTTGCAACTCACTCAATCGCATAAACGCGTTTCTTATGAGCAGAACCGATTATTTGTTACTGCACCTATGTCTGGCTGCAACCACATGAAAAGCGTTTAGGTTGCTGCAGAAATTTGCTCTCCTTTTTGCACGGTGACACTACTGTAAGGGTCTAATTGTAAGCCTGGGCGTGAAATTATCGCGTGCTTTCCACCGAGATTTGAAGGCGAACCTATAATATAAAACAGTTTGTACTATGGGGGATTCAGCAGCTAGAAGGGAAAGTTCCTCTACCAACTTAAAATCGACATTTTAACTTTCAGTTTCGTGCCATTTTACTATTGCAACAGTTGACCTGAAGAAAAACGACAGACAACGATAGACGTTGCAGATTTTCACTTTCATGCCCATAGGGAGCACTAAGTTCATTTATCTAATTACCAAGGACCCTTCATAGATCTCACAAAGAAGGTTTTCATTGCAAGAAATGGACTGTCGCTCCTCAGAAAATAACTCGAAATATCTAAAGGAAACACTATTTCTTAAATTTCCCTGCAAAAACGACTGATATAAGATAACCTGCAAGCTAAGCCAAGTTGACTCAGCAGAGTCGCTGTTTGCGTGAGAGTACAAGTTTTGATATCAATGTGTTTAATCAGCTAGAGCAGCGCGCCAAAGGTTAAACGCCTACTTTACTACATCTTTATTGCTCTCAGCCCCCAGATGTGAGTACAGCACGTACGGAACTAAGGCTATCTTGAACCGTTAGGCCATAAGTCTGGGTTAGCCTTTTGGTGCAGTCTAAATATGACACATTTATTGCAGTCAGCAAAGGGGAGTTTCTCTCCTAGCGCGCATCGTTTATACGGTTCAAAGTTCACGATTGCCATAGTCGGCGCCAGTTCACAGCGCACAACTACCGTCGCGGGCAGCTGGCTTACGAATAAACTACCGACGTCGTTCGGCTTTTAGTGCTGCAGTTATAAAAATACCCATGATCAGACATCGGTAGTTCAATAGATACTTACTAAACACTGGTACACTTTTGCAAATTCATGTGACTCAATATCGGTTCTATTTCAAGCACCGAATATAGTGGTCACATCATATTACTTTGGCAGTGAGTCAAGCACGCGACACGAAAAATATGCCAGTATCACACGGTCCTAGCTATACTCTGAAGGTGAGGAGAGTTTAAATGTGGAATATAGTATGGTATTAAATTAAAACGCTTAGAAAGCATTTATTTCGTATTCACGCGTTTTATGACAAATTGCAATGGGAATGTGCACTCACTATTGTTTCACCCTAAAAAGCTACTGTGTAGAGCGAGGTGACACAGACACTACCATAGCGCACAATTTTTTCAGTTCCTTAAATTAAGCAAATTGACTCTCACGTCTCATTTTCATGTAATATCAATACTCTCTCGTTCTAAATAATATACGGTAACCTATTAGCCGCTCCGCTTGTCCGCTTTAAGCGCAACTGCTTTAGGGCAGTAAGTGGTCGAATTTTTCGTGGTGGAGCCATCTACATCGCGCTCAAATTTTTCAAAAATTACGAGTTATAGCAAGCACGTCCTACGATCAATTTATAGCTGCAAACCGCTAACTATATGGTAATGGGAGGCTTAAAAATATTCAGCGAAAGAAAATTCATTTCGACAGAGAAATAGCACGACAGCGTCACGCTGAATATGAAATAAAAGCGGCACCGTTTGACATGAGCACTTACCTGCAGTTCAGCTGATAGTGGCGATCGTAAACAGGATGCTCAAGGCGCTTATAAACATTTTATTTGTCTGCTTGGCAGCGGAACTCTGTCTCAAACATTAGCATGAGGGAAACGGCATTTGCGTAGTTTTCGTAAATATTGTGATTATTGTGGCATGCCTTTCTCTTTTTCGGTTCCTCTCAACCGTGCCGTACTATTAAGGACTGTCGCAATATGCTTCGATCACTATAGCCGCAAACCAATGAGTGGAGATCCATCCGAGGTATTCATTTGGAGGGAAACACAGATTTGGGTGGGAGGAGGTTTTGGTTCATAGCATATCGTATCTCCCAGAGCAATCCTTCACTTCATATAATTGTCTTTCTACAGATATTGAATGTTGACATTGCTACTTTAAACCAGGTTTTCTGGATACGATGCATCGTTGTTCCACTTGTACAGTATATTCTACAATTGGACGCTGTTGTATTAGTGACATGTATACGGGTTATTTGATTATTCGTGACTTGGTTTCTCAGCGAGCAGCAGCGGCACGAATTACTATACTTTGCTATTTAGTCGTTTCAGCGACCGCAGTATGTGGGCCGAGTAATCAGTATTCGTCATTTACGACTTGGCGACTGCAGAGAGGGGAGATCCCATCCGGGATCGCCCGTCCAGAGCTCGATTTGTCGACGACAGAGAAGTTGAAGGACGGGGAATGCCCTCACTTCTCAAACCGGATCACTGCCTACCCGCCCGGCCTCGGCCTAATTGCTGCTGTCCGCGCTGTTGAAAACTCGCGACACCCACGTGGTCGCGCTCTTCTCAGACACACAACTATTGGTCATTATGATAAAATACTGAATAAGGGAAGAATGATGTGTGATAGTGGCCAGATCGGGTCGCGTAAGGAGCGCAATCAGAAGCATCTCAAGATGTACATAAAGCAATATGGTAGAGATATATAAAAGTGGATAAGAACGCAAAACTTACCACCGTCTCTGAACAATCGCATGCCGATGAGAGCTTGCTTTGACACTTCACTCCAGACGTTGAAAAAGTATGATTAATATGAAACTGAATTAATACATAGAAAAATCCTCTCAGACATCATGTCACTGTCGCTGTACTTGAAAGGCGATTACTGTTTGTTACGAAATTTTAATATGTATTTTTGTTCAATGCACGTGTATACCTGAAAAAGAGATCGGAACCTGTTACAGCAGTTTTGACTTCGGTTGTAGGTCGTAGGTTAATGTTTCAAGTTGTAGGTTGTAGGTTGTCGTCTGCGAATGATTGCGTTCTATATATACTTAGAGGTCGTTACACTTATAATGTTACTCCATTTGAGCTGAGCGTGCAATTAGGGAGGTATCCTTTCGGATACATTGCGAGTATGCTCTGTATATTATAAATGTTCTAGAAATAGTGCGATATTTAATTCCATTCGCTCGCTTTCTGTATCCTTCATTCAGTGTTTTCTGCTGCTGTGTCCTGGAACAATGGTACTGTAGGCTGGTATCCCTGGTTTTTGGACATGCAGTGATATGTTCACTGTCAACTTACCTTATTGGTTTTTGCTGTACGCCTCAAAGTATTACTTGTGCGGTGCAGTTCTGACTAATCACGAGAGTGTCAGCGGTCGTTTTATCACTGACCAGTGATCACCTTTTACAACGTGACTGGGAGTGCCCATCGCAAGCCCGAGACGTCGATGATAAACAAAGAGGATGACGGGGAATGCCCCACTCCTACAACCGGACAGCGCACGGCGTCGCTCCAATTATAGTTTACCACCGGCGACTCGCGATACCCACGTGGTCACTTGAGTAGTGTCCGAGTTAAGTTGTATAAATCCGGGTGATGTCATGCTGCAGATATAGTATTCCATTCAAGATGTTGAAGAAATTCAAGGCTACTATTAAGTTTCATTGAGATCTTTGCTTTGAGTTATAATAGTTGGCGTTTAGCAAAAGCTTTATTCGTACTGTTTTGATGATTAACGGATGAGCTTTAAGTGGGAGCATGGCGATGGAATTAAAGAAGGCAGCACGATTTTCAAGTGAAGAGAATGTAAAACTATGCCTATTATTTGCCGAAAGAGGTTAGGCAGCTTAAAATGGCAATCGCGCTTTCAGCCGATTCTTTTTGGGAGAAGGAAAAACCCTGTCACTTTGATAAGGATTAGGCGGGCATTGCCACGTTACCTACACATTCTTTTGATCTTTACCCTTCTTTAACTTGTCGGGGTCTTTGTGTGTATGCAGCAGCAACAGGAATTAAATAATAATTTCTTCTGCTTTACCGCGCCGAGTTAGCTTTTCGAAAGCAGTCATTTTTCATTCAAAATAGCTTTGCAGTCATTTTTGGAAAGGAATTTTGAGCACAGAGCTAGAAGTTTCATGTTTGGCTGCCGCGCTGTTATTCTTGGACAAGTGCCAAGCTTATTTATAATTAATCTTCATGGTATAGGTTGAATAAAAGAATCTGCACGTATCGATACTGCAATGCGAGCTCTTCTGTCGATCGCTCAGCGTCTAAAGAAAGTGCACATCATCGGCGCGGCGAACGGAAATGCTGGTCATCAGGCTGGCTGTGAAGAGGCGGTTCAAGCTATGCGCAACTCGGCCATTCTTAAGGTGAGCGGTTCATTTTGCGCACGCAGGGAGAAAAGAAGTGGAAGTACCAGATTTTTGCCCTCGTTACCTTTTTTAACAATGGTATCAGGACTATTATCTACTTTGCGCTTTGCTTTTCAGTACGGCAAAAAATTTTACAGAATTATGCCAACCTTGACTTTGCACATATTTAAGAGGTGATCTTAACCAATCTAAGATGATGGGGGGGGGGGGTGGCTACAAGCAAGCATAGCCAAGGAGCGATGAGTATGGTCAGCGCTTGGGCGGTTTTCAAAATTATTTTCTTTAGCTTAATGTTCGATCATTCTGGGGAATGGGACTGCAACTGAAACTCGATTCAGACTAGTGGCACAGTTGCTTTAAGCGCGATCTTTTGATTCTCAAAGACACAAGTGAAACGTAGCCGAGAAAAGGTATACTTTAAATAGGTAATGAGGGCGTAAACGTAAATGTCGACTGATGCACATAATTTCAAATGTGAGTAAGAAAACGCTTAACTCGATTTGAGTCGACAAGAGATTTGCTGCTTCGACGTGACTGAATGTTAAAATTATATGGTTTGTGCAGGCATCAACACTCGACATTGAATGGGGCAAGATCATCAAGCCGCGACCGAGCGGGACGAGCCTCGCAGCTCTGCCCGGCGTCATCGAGTTTAGTCGTCGCTTAGCGACAGCGACGGCCGAGGCGGTTCGCCAACATCGCCGCTTACTCGTCATTGGCGGCGACCACAGGTAAAAATTTCAAGCCAATCATGGTATACTGTAGGGTAGAATGTTGGCCAAATAAGACATCGCCTTGCTCTCTTTTGCCATTTTGCTTTTGGGCAATACCATCGCCTTGCTGTCAGATCTGTCCTCTTTACAATGTTTCGGTTTGATTCTTTCCAAGCATTGACGAGTTTAATTGGCGAAAAACTTTCAGCTGTGCGATCGGGACATGGAGCGGCGTAGCGAGCGCCCTTCGTGATCACGGCCCGCTCGGTCTCATTTGGGTTGATGCTCACCTCGACTCCCACACCCCCGACACCAGCGATACTGGCAACATTCACGGCATGCCAGTAGCCCATCTTCTTGGTAGGTTTTGTAATGACGCGCGCATATCTTTTGGGGCAGTGATTTTTTTTTCTTTCCCTCACTCTCAGCCGAATCATACCTCGATACTGTAATATAGCTTTTTCCGCTCAAAAACACATTCTTAGTCAAATTGCTCACTTTTTTATCAAAATAATTTAATAAATAGTTAAATTTGCTTTGAAAAGCGTCCTCCTTTTGAATGTTATATTTGAAATATAGCGAGTTCAAATTGTTACCTTTGTTAACGCCGTGTAAAATTGAGAAAAGAGTGCGTTTGAAGCAGAACTCACAAACTCTTGAAGGATGCGATTGTGAAGCGGCCCCCCAACGTTTTTAAGGATCGCTCTTAAAGGTAATTGTAAATAACGTCAAGAAATTTAGGCCAGTTTTAACAGTAGAACAAAATTTAATTTGTAGGTCATGGCAACGCAATGCTCCGTCACGTCGGTGACCCCAATAGGAAGATCCTCCCGCAGCATTTGGCCTTTGTTGGCATCCGAAGTTACGAACCGGCCGAACAGCGACTGGTCGAGGCGAGTGGAGTGAGGGTGTTCTACATGGACGAAGTAAACGCCCGTGGAATTAATGATGTTATGCAGGTGCGCATATTTGAAGACATTTTCATACATTTCTACTACTACAAATTACTGCTACGAAAGTCTCGAGGGCACTTAACGATCTTGAATCTATTATTTGGTAGAGGTTGTAGCGGGCGAAGTAACACAGTATTGACAATGGTGAGTTGCTCACTACACCTAAAACGGTCAAAGTTTGATCGCGCGTCAAATGTTCGTTAACGAGCCCGCATACCTTTGATCGAAGCGACTTTGAGTTAAATATTTATCATGCTCCAACATGTAGTAAAGTAAAACAAAATCACTCTAGTCAGAGGTATAAGTTTCCCTAAATACGTTCTTGATTGTTCAGGAGGCAGTCGACATTGTATCGTCGGGTACGGTTGGCTTCGGTATGAGCATCGACATTGACGGCTTCCGAATTGAAGACGCGCCGGCGGTGGGCACTCCAGTCGACGGCGGCATTGACGCACCACAGTTTATCAACGCTGTCAATCATCTAGACTTGAGCAAGCTGATCGCGACTGAGATTGTCGAATTCCTGCCGCGATTCGACAAGGACAACAAGTCCGAGCGACTCGTTGTCAGTTTAATCGAAAGCATACATGCACGCTTCCAGAGAGTCAACGTTGCGATGCCGGTGAGGACGCAAACTGGATGGATGAATCGTGTAAACTTGTAAATTGTATATGTCATGCCGGGATTTTCTGATCAGAAACCCTCGAGATTATATTGAAAATCGGCAGCATTTAAACTTATCTTTACTTTCACCCCAAATAGAAGCTCATGGCTGCCATTTTATAAATAAAATTTATCATAGATAGCGCTGTTCTCAGTTAAAATTCAAAAAACAGTAAAACCAGCTTTTTAACGATTTTTCTCTATGGCATAGTTGGTGAGGAAAGATGTTACTAATCGTTTCCCGCTGTTTTTGCACAAAAAGACAGTATTTTTGCTATGCATGCGTGAATTACAATTAAACTCTCTAAAATTCGCGCAGACTTCTGTTATTATCGACAGAAAATAGAACCTTTGAGCTCCTAACTGGAAAGTCAAACCGAATCTAGTGTCCGGGGCTTCAAATCGGAGAATCCGGCTGCTAATCTTATTATCATCAGAGTTGCTCAGTTAACTGTGAATACGCTATGATTTTTTGATTTTTTTATGCAATTGCTATGTGCTCGTTATATGGGCTCTGTTTCAAATGTTGGATTGTGCCATGCTGTTATGCCAGTGCTAGACTTTTGCTTGTGCTATGCACAATTACTTGTTCACAGATTTCCTAATTTACCCTGATAAAATCTTTTGCATTCCAATCAAGTTCTCTAGTTGTGCCCATCTATTCGAGATTCCAAGGTATACATCGTTCCGGTGCGCTATAATAGTTAATGGGGACAATTTGTTCATCAACAGAAACTGCGCTATAAATCTTGATTTATTCAACGCTCTTACGATAAGTCCATATATGAGAAGTCAAAGAGTTGAATTGATAAAGAAGCTTTAGATTGCATTAACTTTGAACGCAGTATTAATCGAAATCCTAAGTATCATAAGGTTTGAATGTGTAAGTCAGTTTGGATGTGTAGACAGGAAATGGGGCCGTATCGCTTTATATGCCTCACTGATCACACAAATTAAATGTCATCCTTATAATACCGAGTTGTGTCGAATATGAAGAGCAGACGTAGTTGCGCGATTTTACATTTTGAACTTCCCTATCATCCCAATAATATGCTTGGGCCTGTTTTTGAGAGATGCTGGATGATCAGTATTTTATTCATATTGTTGAGAATTCCTACATGCAACAATAAACGCTGTGAACAAGGAGATGTTGTTTGCACGTGCCTGCGTAGGATAACAATATGGAAACAATATATGTTCAGAGCACTGAAAAAATTGCAACGCGCACGGTTTTTTTATGAAGTGAAACAAAACGCTGCAGAAACTAGGGCTCGCATAGAACAACTTTGACCGGGAAACTACGGCAGGGGGTTTATTTTCGGGTCGACGTATTTTTGAGAATACGCAATAGTTTTAATGTAATATATGCGACCGAAAAAAGGTTTTTGGACTATAACGAGCGGATGCGATGCGCCTGGGGGAATGCGTGCGCATTACAACCATGATTACCTCCTACGCTCAACCTCATTTGCGCTGACCGCCGCAAACCTCAATCCTCCACGCGTAACCCTGATCAAAACGCGTTGCGGCGCGCGGTCACAGAGCGATTTCCATCGTCCCTAACTGCCTGTATCTGTGTCGAATACCGCCGTTACGGTTATTAATACCATTCAGGGGGGATTGATTGCGTTTGCCCGCATTGCAGCTCGATTGGACGTTTCGTTCAATGATATTTCAACGACACCGCACCTTTTGTGACAACAATAGATCTAAATTGCGACTACGAGGCCCCGGTAGACGGTCTTCCGTGATCGCATCGCTCAAATCAATTGCCAAAAGTCCTTTCCCTCGATAGAGGTTCTCAGTTACCGGGGTTTCCAGGAAGAAAGTCTTGGTTTTCTTGTTGGAAAATACTGTTTCTCATTTAATCTTTATATAGAATTTATGCGTCTTTGCAATGAGGGACACGTGTTTACATTAATGAAGTTTAAATAACCCGAAAAATTTAATTCCTCAAATTAGTCCAACCATTGACACATTTACAGTTTCTCATTGACCGAGACATTCTCCATCCATTTGTAATGAATGAATTTTTTTCGTGTATCAGCGCAAATGAGTATTTTCATTGTTTCGGATGTATGTACTCATTTATTATCCTTATCAGTGAACGTCCTTCACTAATTACTGGCATATTAATATTTGATTGCTATCATAGCGACCTTAACCTTGATTTTGCAGCTAATAACCTACCGAGTAGTGAGCTACCTTCCTCTCCGCGTGCCATCATAATGCTCTGTTGGTGTCGGACGATAGATAAACCGGTGACGCGTTTCTTCGGGTGGTATGGTGGAGGTGTCCTGGTCGACCATTATTTCTGGTTCATCGTCACCCCAATCCTCATGACTGCTGCACTAAGTCTTGGTTAGTTATTTATCGACTGATGAGAACATGAATGAGTAACAATAATTACACAACTTTATATAGGATTATACATCTTAGAACACATTTCTGGCGACCGAAATTCTAAACTGCGGCATAGAACGTTAAGATTCCCGTCAGGATGAAAACTACATTTTTAAGTCCATTAAAGGCTACTTCACTCATCATTCATTTATGTACTCGGCTTCTAAAACCATAATTTGTGAAGTATTCCTAACATCGCACAAAATCTGTCACGATGATTTTCATGTTTTCTCTTTTTCAGGCTTTGCTCGTCTCAATGATCTCACTGTTCTGGAAACGAAAATTTTGTTCAATCCGCTGAGCGCGCCATCGTGGCAAGAAGAAAGAACGATAAATGAATTATGGCCACTGCGCCCCTACGAATTCCTGCCCGAACGAACGTTTCAATGGGACCGTTATGTTAGTCTTATGATTTTTGCGCGGCAAACTGGCCACGATGGACAGTCAGCGAATCTTTTGGAAGGCCATTATTTGGACAAAATTGCTGCAATTGAAGACGATATAGCAGCAAATGTTAGCTTTATTTTGGACGCAGACTTTGAATTTGCCAACGACACACCATTGAATATGAGCCAAAGAACAATTAAGTTTCAGCATATTTGCCTGAACTGGTACGGCGACTGTTACAGGTATCGTTTTCTGAAATCTTTCTCATTGTCATCTCATTGGTGACTTTTAACTTGAGCGTTTGTTCGTCCGTACGAAGTTAAGCTCTCCTGATCGCGCTGACGGGAACATAGCCGAGTGGCGTTAAAGGAATATTTCCGCCGTGGAATCGTAACATGATACTTTTTGTCGGATTGAACATTATCAGCTGTAGCTAACATAAACAGAATTTCAAAATTCTAAAAAGGACAATTTTTGCAGACAATCCGGCCTGATTGAACTGCTAAGGCACAAAGACGAACTAGAAGAGCGCGGCATTGCGATAACGTTTCCGAGAGCGAACACCCAGGGCACACCAATTTACTTGGCGTTCAACCTTGGAGGCGTGCAGACGAATATAAATGATACTATCAAAGTGGTGCGCGCAATACGCATCTACTATTTTCTGCGCGCCGACACCAAAGAAATGAATCGATTGTCAATGCAATTTGAAGATATGGCGGTGGATTATGCGCGGAGGAAGTTTGAACATGATCCCGACTTGAATGTAAGTTTTAGTGCACAATTTAGAATTAAAGTTATTGTATGAGTTTTTGTTAATTACTATTTTTTCCAAATTTAGCTTGACCTTATTTTTATTCACGCTATTTCTTTCATTTAACGGCAATTCAGGTTAAAGTTTTCTCAAGGTTAGAGTATGGGCCAGCTGAAGCAAAGTGGTGATTGCTCGACATCAAAATTTCTAATCTGTCATACCAGTGGAAACTATTGCACTAAATTCAAAAGAAACTGTGTCGAGGAGGCTGTACTTATTATGAAAAAACCGAATTGAACTCTAGAAAGATGTACAAATAGAAAGAACAAGCACTTCAGTTAAAAATCTGTCCTTTAGATTTTGCTGCGTTCGCTTTTAGGAGAAAAAATTATTGTTAGTTTCAGTCGTCAGAGAGTTCCGTTACGAACGCAGTATTTCAGGTGCTGGCCAGCATGTCGCGCTCGATCGACGTTGGCCTAAAGAAGAACTCGGACCGCGCCAAACCCTTCTTTATCGTGACGATTCTGACGGAAATCATCATCGCGGCGTTCTTCGCTGTCAAGTGGTCGGTCGGGCCGAGCGCGGGAATTCAAATCGATTTCCTGAGAAGCAAGCCGTGGCTGGCGTTCGGCGGCGTACTGACCGCCGGCTTGGGCATCATCAGCGGAATAGGATTCATGCTCTGTTGCGGCGTATTATACACGGAAATTGCGACCGGCGTGCCGTTTCTCATACTCGGTAAGGTTTTTTTAATGATATCACAGATTAATTAAATCGGCATCATTTATGATCATGACATTAATAAAAACATTCGTTGATTCATNTTGGCACCAAGCGGAAGAACGCGCAGCGCTGCGGAAGAAGCCGGTGCACGAAAAGATGTCCGAGACAATGTCAGAAGCGGCCGTATCCATCACGATCACTGCCGCCACCGATACGCTCTCTTTCGCCGTCGGCTGCATAACTACTATCATCGGTGTGCAGGGGTTCTGTGCTTTTGCTGCAGCTGCTGTCTTCTTCACCTACATCTACATGGTATTGACAGACTTATTCTTTTGCAATACGTTACATCATAGACTTTCTTCCATTATCAATATGTTTTATCGTTTGGTTAATGGATAAGTTGTGGCTGACAATTTTTAATTTGGCTCTGGTAGGTTACGCTAGAATCAGAACTGATTGTGTCGTAAAATTGCGGTAATGTAAAGATTGCGCATTGAAAGTAGGCGAAGCCTAGTCTTTGACGGCAGCCAATAGAGGATATAATCATCCTATAGAAACTGAGAGCGGCTTAAAGTAGGGTGCAGTTTTAAACTGCAATCTTGATGAAAAAATTATGTGCTCTCCCTTTTGACAGATTTAGTATCAATTTTTGAGGCGCTTGGCTGGATTCAATTACTATTTCGGGCCTCCCTGACGTAATAAGGGATTTTTGGTGAATTGGAAGGGAAACAATCACTTCCTCACATTAATATCCCATATTCTTACCACGTCCTCCATTCAAAGCATAATTGTACCATAGAAAATGTTCATTTTTAACAGATGACGCTGTTCCCAGCTCTAATGGTAGTCAGCGCTTACCATCAAGAAGCGGGCAGAAATGGTTTTCTGCCTTGGATTCGTGCTGACCAGTTTTGTCTCTTTGGGAACATTGTTAAATCGGTCACAACTGGACCACTCAAGCACAACGATTCCGAAAAGAGTCAGCATCCCAGCAGCGAAGTTAAAAAACCGGCCGTTAAATTTTCAACGCCGCCAGAAAGAGAGTCTTTCCTGAGACGCTACTACGTGCCCGTAATTATGAATCAATGGGTACGTTTACTTGCTGCAGAAGATTATTTCGTTCTCGCCACAAATGAACTAGTATTGTTCAGGCTAGTTGAGACAAGGACTCAGTTTATCGAATTTTGTGTCTCAACTAATGCATCTGATGCTTTTTTCGATATTACATGAGTTCAGCTCAGATCTCTGGCTGCGCCATCAGTAAGGTCGAGTCATCTAATCGCTAATTCCGCGTGCAAGAATGATCAGCGGAATGCGTAGTAAAATATTGCAGTGCTTGTTGCAATTACGGACTGCAGTTGCAATCAGGCGGGGTGCGCCGATGGTCATTTGAAGGGCGGAGACCCAATTTAGACGCACCTTGCCGTCGGCGCGTATCGAGACGCGTATCGGCACGCCTCATTGGGCTTTTCGCCAAAATGGCCCAGTCTGGGTTACACTGCCTTTCAAATGACCATTGGTGCGATCAGCTCGTTTCGACGTGCCGATTTAATTATTTTAGTAGTCTAGAGAGACGCGCTGAGGGTTTGGGGCCGTATATCCATCTACAGGGGTCTCATATCTTTCGCATCTTAACGGCTGAAGAATTACGGGCTTGTTTTCTCGGTAACGATCGGGCTCTCCAGAGTACAGCTAAAGTGTCCGTGTACCTTTCGCTACTTTGCTTTTTGGCTTTTTGTTCTACGTCAAAAAGCAAAAAACCAAGTTGCTTTTTTGCTTTTTGGCTTTAGTCAGGAAAGCAAATAAGCAAAATTACGGTGCGCGCCGAAGCGAAATAATGAAGTTGCTTTTTTGCTTTTTGGCTTTCCGAACAAAAGCGAAAAAGCAAAAAAGCAATTTTGCTTTTTTGCTTTTTGGCTTTTCGGAGTAAAAGCAAAAAAGCGAAAAAGCAAATTTGCTTTTTCGCTTTTTTGCTTTTCGACCAAAAGCAAAAAAGCGAAAAAGCAAAAAAGCAAGTTTGCTTTTTCGCTTTTTGGCTTTTCGGACCAAAAGCAAAAAAGCAAAAAAGCAAACTTGCTTTTTTGCTTCTTGTCGTTAGATAGCTGCGCCTCATTGTCGTCAAGAAG
>NIUQ01004425.1:0-13916 GCA_002796945.1 Plectus sambesii
GGCGGCCGCGCGGAACCAATCACCAACGAGATCAAAGCGTCGAGCGTTCAAATTCTGGCCGATTCGCTGAATCAGACACCGAGCTGAAACTTTGCATTCGATAACTGACATTTGACCTATTTGACTATAATGACGTCGTTTACTTACTTCTTCGCACGATACTGTTGTAATACTTTAATAATATTATAAAGCATTCTTCAGTCTTGCGACGCTGTCGTATTGCAGTTACAGTTGCAGGAAAATTGCGGACTACCTTTAGTGAGAGGATATTTTTGTGCTGCTAGCCGATCTCTTTGTGCGCACGCAACTACGCATTATTGCGCTTTGATCACGCGCGCCATATTCAGTTATCAAACTTCATTTTGCTTCCTTTAGTTTGCCCTTCGTCTGGAGTAGTAGCGCCTCCATTTCCAGAGTATCGCGTACATTAATGTGGCCGAGTCCCTATTGCGGCGACCGTGGCGAACAGTTCGTGTTCTTCTTTGCACCGCACAAAAAACCTCAAGGCTACTTCTACACTATATTATAAACAGCTCAAATTTCGTTAATGTAACGGATCTTTACGCCGGTGTGCATGTAAGCGCCGAGCGAGGTGTGTACGCATTCGTCAAGTTTGCAAGTTCCTCGGTCTTCATCTTCTCCACTGGCAAACATCCGTAGTCGACGTCATCTGTATTTGAAGCTGAATGACCCGCGGCGTCCGGGTGAGAGAAAAGAGCAAATAGCGCATAGCACGAGACAATAACCAAATTAGCGCTCTTAGGTAAATTGCGCCTGGACAGTGGGCCGCTGGCATCTCCCTTCCATTATTGAATGTGAACGGCTTCGGCAAAGCGGCGGTTGACGTCAGTGTGCAGACGCAAATACGCAAGAGATCGCCAACAATCCTCTCCCTCGTGTCTGGCAGCCACCAACGCAGGGGCGTGTAATCGGATCTCGTCGGCATTCGAGCGATTAACAAGACCATAAAGCCGACGACTTCTCGCCGATTGGTCTCAGTTGATAGGACTCGTTCGGCATTCCCGTGCCGGTACGGTACATCGCACCGCCAGTTGCAGTTGGAAGGATGACCATGAAGATTCACGCGCATTGCTTGATCAGCGTTGTCTGTTTGGCTCTTTCGCCTTTGGCGATCGCCAGACCATTCGACGCCTCAGAAATTCACCTACTCGAGTCGGCACAAAGTAAGCCTACTTTCTTTCACAACTTTCCTTGAAAGTAAATATATCCAAATGAAGGGAAGAGCATTTAGCCGAATTCTTGCCAATTCAGCCTGGAATATTCAGATATTTAGTAGTTGTTCGTGATTAGGCATCGCGCTGTGAACCGGGAGGGATTGAAATATTTTCATTATCGGGTTATGGAGAGAATCTCCTTAACTTTAATCATGGGAGGTCAGCGTTCGTGTTTTTTATATTCTGGATCGATTTCATATCGCGTACTTTTATGAAAATCGTACTTTGCGGATTTTACTTCAATCTTGCGACAATTAGGACTCTGTACGTAATGTGAACCCGGAACTTTGTTTAAACAATTTTTCTGACTTTTTGCGATAATTGTTTTACTGTTATATTCTGCCAAGCGTTGAATACATCACGAAAAAAATCTTCAGCTTTAGGTGATGGCAAGCGTGCAGACAATCCAGTAATCATTCGATTCGGCAAAAGGCATTCACTTGGTAAGATCAACTTGAATACCATTCGTTACGTTTTTACAAACGGATCAATTATTCGCATTTTGCTTTGCGTAAGCGGTGTTGTGAGATCGCGTGGTTAGAGTGAAATTGTGAAGATAAGGTAACCTGATCAGTCTGTTGGATGAAGCACATAATACATAGAACACTTAAAAACTTTTTGGGACGTACTATATGATGAGTACAGTGGTTTGGGAAATATTGCCTTGTTATGTTCAGAAGGAATTAAGCCGCGATAACAAAGAAATAAAAAAAATCTCCTTTGGTTTTGCAAATTCTTCGGCAATTAGGTATAGCAGAAATTTTTCTTCCTTTGGCCGCCATCTCTGTGCGAAATTATACGCGATCTAAATAATGATATCCCAAAATATCAGAAAACCAATCAGAAAATAGATTTAAAATATTTGGTCAAGTTTTTCGTAATCATGCTAATGTTTTGAAGTGCTACTGTAAGGGACTACACTGTGGACAAAGTACATAAATATTAAATAAATTTACGCTTAAGATCAGTTCACCTTAGATCGGCTCAAAGGCAATTCGATCCGGTTCAGAGCATTTCTTTCAGCAAAACGTGACCACTAGCTAAGAAATGCTTCTTTGTCTATTCTTTGCCGGTTAAGAGCTGATGTCGATGTCAGTCTTTTATATAATCTTTGCTCTTAAGTAGTACTTCCAAGAAACTTGATAGCGTAGTGTAGCGTCACGCTCATAATAATTGATGCTTCAAGTTTGCGTAATGTTTGCGACAGCGTCAATATGGCGTTTTCAGATGAAGACGCGGAAGACGGAGACCTTTTTTCCGTGATGCGACGCAACGGAAAGATCGTAGATCCGTTGATCCGGTTCGGAAAGCGTGGAGACTCCATTTTCTCCAACGATCCGATGTCTTTCCCATTGACGGGCGATATGAATCCGGCTGGTCGCTTCCGTCCGACGCGCAATCAGAAGGCCCAAATCGATCCTCTCATCCGATTCGGCAAACGAGCCGCAAAGAGCGCCGACATGATGATTCGCTTCGGTTAGTCGTTGAATCTCTTCCCCACCTGAATCATTATAGCAAACACGACATTAGTCTGTGCTGGATCTATTGCCGATTGTGATAAGTAGACGGCTATGCACAATAAAAAAAAGAGATGAAGTCGGAGTTCGTAGAGGGGGCAATCAGTCTCCCCTAAGGCCTAACATACGCTCATGTGTGAGCCGCCTCCCCCCTCCCCGTTCGAATTGTATTTTAGTCACATAGTAGTGATTGTGGTATTTTTAATTATTATTTTTCTGTTGGAAGACTAGCGCTTCCACACACTGGTAGAAATTAAGCTTTTAGGCCGCGATCCATCATCGCGCCCGAGACGCCCTGACGCGGATACGATGTTGCGGTTTGGCCGAGCTGGCAGCAGCCACCAGCCAGTTCTGATGCGTCTCGGCAAGAAAAGCGTCTAATTCAATTCTGCCATTGTCGATCGTTGAACGAATGTTGACGTCATTTAACTGTAGTTTTATTTTAGCAGCTGGTTCAACGAAACCATTGTGGCTTGACGTTTTCTAACACTGCATCAATAGAGCATTAATAGATGTCAGCTTCCTACTGTAGTTATCTGATCATCTCAGCATCACAGCAAGGAGCAACAAATCTGTAGTTTCAATAGTAATATTCAGTGATCAATTCTCAATTACAGTATGTACGCGCAACTTCAAACATATAACGGGATCTTATGTTTTTTATTTAGGCATTCAAACAGCAACCGTAGTATTCTTTCAAATAACTTTTGCACATGATCACGAAATTACGGTACATCCTAGATGCTTTTTGCGTTGATCCTCTCAATGAAGCAGTGTTGAATTTTGGCAAGCTAAAATGTAGATGGATGACGGGTTAAGTCTATCGTTTACTCTCATTTTTATCTTGTTAAATGTTCCAATTTACGCCATAAAAATCGAAAGAAAACGTCGGTACATCGTCAATCGCCCACCTTTTATTAAGATGACGTCAAATAGCTGGCATCTGTGATTAGCGTTCATTGAAACAACTGGCAGCTGTGTGGTACTGCACCATGATAAAGGCTTGAGAGAAATGGAGCAGATCGATGGCAGCGCGCAGAAATTTTCATCGTATGAAGAGTTAATAGTATGTCTTTTGTATGGGCGCTATGGGAATGGAATGACGTAACAATCGGCAATCTGTTAATGAACGCGCTTGCGTTAAACAGAAAATCGAAAACATCATTTCACAGTATCCTACGGGTGCACCAGTTTTAAATGCTACTTAACAACTGAACGCTGCAAATGACCTCTCTGTACCGTTTTTACTTTAAATCAGATACTATTTATAGCGCACTGAGCATGTTTCTTTTGAAATGAATCATAGAAGCGTGCAGTTTGATTCGACAGATATCCAGTTTAAAGTGAAATCCTGTAATCAACTGAACAGCGAACTTTCACTGAAATATAATGAAAGAGCGCGAATGACAATGAAAATCTGGCGAGGCGGACATAAGTCAAAAGAGGCTTTGTTAAACAATCTTGCGCTGAAGATAATCGGACATTTTTTCGTATTCGCTACATGCACTTTGCTTTGCTTTGCTTTCCTTTTTCGCATTCGCTTCACTCGTTTATCATCCAATCCAATTCGCCTGACATATGAACTAAGACTCTGCCCAATCCTACTAAAACCTATTGTTTGATGCGGATATTTTGCCAATGAACAACACTGGCACAGACTGCACCGTCGTCAACCGATGTTGGGCCCGATTTTGTTCACTTAGATGATAGATATAATCCAACAGTTAAGATCAGTGAAAAAAGGTTATCTGAAATTTTCTGACCAGTGCTGATATTGCACTACAAAATGTTTTGATATTATTGGTTCTTGACTATAAAGAATTGCTTGAGCACAGTCTTATTTCAGTTTTGAGGAAAGAGATAGGTGCAGTATCATTGAAACACTCTGGCTTGAAAGGAACACTTTTCGATGCCAATAGTCCTTTTACCATGCTTCAGCATTTGATATTTTCCAAGTTTTCAAGATCTCGTATTGAGTAGCGAATTCAATGAAAAATTAGAAAGAAAGTTGGTCTTGATCATCAAAGATGAGATAATATCCTATTATCCGCAAACAATAAAATAAAAATGCGCCTAAATGTTTATAATTGAAATTATTGCTTGGCCCGGTTTTTTTGTCATTTGTGTGAACACTGTTTAAATCGCTATTTTCAAACTACTGATTTTACTCAACTGCAACAAATATTAGCGCGTACAAACGAATTTCATAAATCAGACTCAGATCTTTGAATGAGAGGCGAGAAGCAAAATACCTGGCTGGTCCATCATAAAGGGCTCATGGAAATGCATTCATTTCTGAATGCACCGCAAAAAATTCGATTGCTCATCACAGCCCACTATACAGCGACAATCACCAGCAGATTCAATTTACACATTGCAAGACTAATCAGAATCTGAAAATATGTGTGCTACCATTCCTGAAAGATGATAACAACGATAGCGTAGGAAAAAAAGGCAGGATTTGCTTTCAAAACCCTTGTTGCAGTTTTTCATCGCCCTCTGATGTGTAGCCGATTTTGAAAAGGGTCAGTTTGTATCCATTTAAAGTCGACTTGATGCAGAATCCACTTCTTAAATCGTAGAAATAGTGAGGAAAGTCGAAGCCAAAGTGTGCAGATGCATCCACGCCTTCGTCGAACTTGACAAGCAGTGCATTCCATCGACCACCGAGGTTTTTGCTCGCTTTCTCTTGGAGAAACATCAAATCTGACTCGATGTCTACTATTGGCGACACTTTCACGAGCTCACGAAGAAATGAGATAGGACACAAGTCAACAGCGCTAACGTCCATGTTCGCTTCAATAACCAGATTGGCGATTTGGCCGATTTGGTTTTTTTCAAGACTTTGCTCGCGCCAGCCGGTACGGAACACTTCAATGACCCAATTGTGCGACTCAACTGAGCACTTCGAAGGATACGGTTCAACGTCGTGAAACTGCCAGAACACCGATCGATTGGAGACAAAGCTGCTGTCACGGACGACGACCGCTCCCCAAGTGCCAGATTCTCTTTCAGTTGCAATCTTCCGCGCTTCTTTTGCACAGGCACTTGGATAAAGAAAAGTTGAGCAATCGAGACGCATGAGCGCGCGGCGAAGGGAATGGCTGGAGCATGACTGAACAGTGGAAAATGAGAGAACGATCGAAGCGATCAACAGTGAGCGGCCAACTGACATCATAGTGCTTAGAGCAATAAACTGACAATGAAAGAGAGCGACTTGGCGACTCTTATATAGATAATGTAAACGTGATATACAGATGATTGGACGTGCAGAATGTTTCAAGGCTATTATCTGCTGATGTCATTTCTGTATTCTTTGAGCAACAATTCCTGTTTGAGCAATGTCAAGTGAAAACTGGAAAGTGGCTCCTGTAGACGGTCTTGGACCCTGGGTGCTGAGCGTATCAAATATATGTGTGTAAAACCGTTAACGATAGTACCGGTCGTTAATAGCAGTAGGCACGTGTGATAGGTTTCAAGTGTGCGTCTTGTTGAGACAGGGCTCTGTCAACGCCCTTCTTAAATTATAAGTTGCTCAAAACAGGTAACTGAGCTCCCATTCTCCCATAGCAGTTGACCTTGTCTGAGTATGCATTGCGTATGTTGGGCCAATCAGACGATTTTCTACAGTATTTTCGCCTCAAGCTGTTCTGAAGAACTGGTAATTTTTACATTTTTCGATGAGACACATGTGGCTCTTTAACTTTGATAGTAAACAGTTATAAACACCATCTTTGGGGGAGAATGGCAGATTCAAAATTATCAGGGAGCGGTATGCTGGAATTAACATTCTCTAAGTGTTTGAGAAATTATAATATAAAATTTCTGTCACTTTTTCTCGAAAATGTCTTTATTTTGTTCATCATTTCTCGCCATGTACTTCCGCTTTATCGATTTCTCGACCAACACTCTAGTCCAATCCCGTCTTCTCTACCGGGTTTTTCCGAAAAACCGCCCCCCCCTGTGAACGTTTTTCATGAGGCTGTAAAACAGCGTCGAACGACTGTATCAGTGCAAACAGTATCGTGAATTGAAGCTTAGCATGCCTATTTTCAAATAAAACTTGCTTCACCATACTCTGATTCTCAGAAAAATGTTTACCGTTCATCAAAAAAAGATCAGAGGGGGGGCGGTTTTTCGGAAAAACCCGGTAAGGCTTTTTCTTTGGGTAAAATTCTGTTGGACATTAAATGTTTGAGTTAATATATGAATGCAGACATTCTGTAACGCATTGACGATACGCATATCAAAAGCATAGAGCTGACTTATGACCGGCTTGGAAGTGTCAAAGTTTTTCTCTGCGAAAAATTTAACAGAGTTTTTGAGAGAGAATTTATAGTCTTTATTTAAAGCGAACGCGTCACAGCAGTTCTTTATGCTCCTATAATCAGCACTGGTCAACTTTCAATTTAAACATTGACACACACCTTATTGTCAAAATTTCTTCATCAGCAAAAGAAATAGCGTAATACACCTTAGTACAAAAACAAATTGAGCACCCATCGCGATGGACTAATGTTTTTCTGTAAAGAATGATTACGGTAGTTCGGTTAGGATAGATATAGAAACTAATAGAGTGCATTCTATAGCAATTTATAATACTAAGAACTGCAAAGAAATGACAAACTGTGACCGTTTTTATAATGGTAGTCTTTTAAATTGATATTATCGCCAATGGTTATTTGCTATGCAACAGAAAGAGCTGAACTTCACGCTGAAGCTTTTCGCTGGAGGACCAAAAGTTGGTTTACTATCACTGATGAAGAAATTTGTACTCTACACATGAAGGATGGCTACGTATAGCCAAAGCCCAAACACGCGCTCACATCAGAGTGTCAGCATGAAGAAATCCCTGCATCTAATTCTGTTCACTGAATCTCATGCATTCCCTGCTTCCTCCTATTTGTGTTTGCTGTTTTAGCCTTCAAGGAAGCATGCGAAAAATGTTTTATCGCTTTAAAGCTGAGACTTTTTAGGCCTAATAAAATGGGAATATGCGCTTTATTAATGTAAGCACATCCCAAGCACCAATTGACGTTCAGTTTTAGCTTCAGGCCATTGCTGTTCGTGTTTAGAACTTGCACAATGTTTACGCTTTATTCTCTACGACATATGTTCCATTTGACTTTTACGGATTCTCATTGCTGACTGAGCATTTAAAAAGGTTGAGTCGAAGGTGCACGACTGACAATTATCTTGTAGGTTCACATTATATATAATATTCACAAGCCGTTCGCTATGTGAAATGACTCCTCTATTTTATTGTAAAAAGGGATTGTCGCTTCCCTATTCCAGCTCAAGGAGGTATGAGACTAGATCTCTATAGCGGTACATTCGCGTTTCAGTGTACATGTCTGCGACTGAAACGACGCTGGCAAAGGTTGTGACATGGTAAAATTTTTCAACCAACAAATATTACACCGCAGAGCTGCAGGCAGTATTCGCACTTCCTTATTTGGATCAGATACCGCTCGTTATAATAGTGACTTTTGATCGGTTCGCACAAACTAGTATTGATGATGTGACCACGTGCGAAATACAGTTAACCAGATGACTAAGTCCGTCGTCCATTGACAGAACAACATTCCTTCTGGCGTGATGGATAACGAAATGCGATTGGTTCTTTCAGATAATGCAACTGGTAGCGCGATCAACGTCTATCTCATACCCGCACGTTTGTTAAAGAAATTTTGCTGCACAAACCAATGCATGAACTCGGTGGAAAAAGTTTACTGGGATCCAAATGTTTCAAACATTAGTAATTAGCAACTAATATTTTGCCACTTTCCGCTCTACATTACATGTCAGTATATTCTGCTCCGTGTGCGTGTAGGTCTTCCTTCCTAGTCCTTACGCTCATTACGACCAAGTGGATTTAAAGAGATAAAAGCACAGTCTGTCTGTTGAAAACTTTACTATCTCATGGTTATATCGGGTGCAGATTTGAATGGACTTATTAGAGTTCTTTTATCCAATCCTAATATCAGAGGTGACAAGTTTCAGGAATGAAAGTTAATCACGTTCTACCCGTTAGACTCTAATTCTTTGTAAGCAAAGGTTTTGATCACCCTATAGCTTACTCTCTTTTCATATTCCCACACCTTTTACAAGTGGTATGGTTGAAAGAAATACGGTGGGGTGCCATTCTAATCACTATTCTGCCAAATAATTGGGGAACAAGCTCAACTTAATCTTGGATGGCGATCATTCAGGGGACAGCAACAAGTTTTCTAACAACCACTATGCAGTGATCAAAAAGCAATGGACCAAAGCGATCAATGGACCAATGCGATCAAAAACTGTTGACGCAAGTTTTACACATTACTCACTAACTCGTTAATCTTTACCTAAGAAGGCAGAATGAATTACGGTAGGCGTCTTTGTGAGAAAATGTTTTCATTTGAGAGCGGATTCATCCGAAAACGAAGACATGCCCAAAAAATCAAATATTTAAAGCTGATAAACAGTAGGCAAATTCATAAAACTTTTTATTCTTCCTGGGTTCTTATGCGTAACTCTATTGTAAACTAAAAATTAAGGAAGAGTGCCTCAAATCTGCTTAGTTATCACCACACTATCACAAGCAAAGCTGGCATTCAAATGGGACTTAAACATAATTTCTCAGTTCTCAATACTCAGCGGTGTTGTGTTACTGAGCCCTGGCATTCTTTATTGCCGAAGTGATCAAAATATAAACATATTATTTTTGCAGGTAATTAAAAGGTAAACAGCGAGACGCTATCATCGTCCTGCAAATGTCAATTATAACACAAACACAACATAGTCCCGAGTCATAATTTGGGTAAATTCACGGAAGGCGAAAAATGTTGACCAGACAGACGGTCACAGGCGTAGATGGCTCTGCTTGCAGAAAGAATAAACAGCGAAAAATGTAAGACATTAATCTAATTTAATTGAGTATTTTAAATACTGAAATCCATTCAACTGCGGCTTTAGAAATGAGAGTATACTTATGGGAGACCTGGTATCTGCCTAGAAAAAGTTCAGAATAGCAAATTTTGAGATTCTCTTTAAATGTTTAGTATTTGTAAAAAGTAAAACTTGGGCACATGAAAACGCTGGGAAAGATCACTGAAAAATTCTCTATTATAATAATTTCCCTGAAATCCGGATTTCCAAAACGTTGTACAGTAAAACCCGGATATAAGAGACATGGATGTAAGAGAAACCCGGATATAAGAGACATTTTTTTGGCGGATTTTGTGGCCAAGACCCGGATATAAGAGAAAGCACCCCATAAAATGACGAAAACCTGCCAGCTCAAGCGGTAAAACGGGTGCTTTAGTAAGCAAAAGGTCGCGGGTTCGATTCCCATGATGTTCGAGTTCACTTTAGGAGATTCACAGGGGATGTGGGAATCAAACTCTCGACCTTTTGCCACAATATCACCGGCTCTACATACTACTTGAGATCGCATGCTCCAAATATAGTATTCGAGTGTGCTCTTATACTTGTGTTTCGACCGAAAAAGGCGCAGAAAAACGAAGTGGGGACAACTAACATGTGGGTCAGTAAACTCGTCCATAGCTAAATTTTAGTTGACTCTCACTGTGTGCAATTTCACCGTAAACACGTTCAATATAAGATTAATAATTACTTTTCGTGATTTAAAATGCTCAAATCGTTCTAAAAATGTTTTTTTTATTCGATGAACAATATGTTCTAACCATTAGTACAGTATTTGACATGTTTCTAACAGAAAATATTGCACAAAATGGTCGACCCCGCATATAAGAGAACCCCGGATATAAGAGACTTTTTTCAATTTCCCAAGCTGTCTCTTATATCCGGGTTTCACTGTAGCATAATGGAAGAGAAAATTAAAAGCATAGGCTTTATCTAAATTCTTCTCTAGTTCGCACCTTCGATGGGGATTTTTTTCAATGAGACAAGACGCGCCTTTTATGCCAACGGATACGTTTTATGGGGCCAAGCGGCAACCTTTTACGAGAACTGCTGAATTAAAAGGTATAAGTAGAGGTATTTTATCTCCAGGTTTCCGAATCGTAATCCAGACGCTTACCGGTACCCATCACCGACTCAACCCATGCTTAAGTATCCGACCCACAAGTTATACATCGCGATAATACAGTAAAGAAATATATAGAGATAATACTAAAGAGAGAGAAAATTCGAGCACATACAAAGTGTTTGCTCGCAAAATGACAACCTCATGCGTGCCTGCGCTAAGATGATATCAGTCGATTTGCGAGGAATAGTGACGATCGTTCTTACATTCCGCAAAACATGTTTTTTGCCAGGAGCACAACTTAAACGGCCAATAAAATATTCCGCAGAGAGCGAGCAAAACAACATACTACTGTTCCACCCATAGATCATAATTGGTGTTTATATGCACTCAATGTTTTGCTCGGTATGAGAACATGAAGCCCGTATTAGGTGCCGATAAAAAGTTCATACTGCAAACAATCCGTCAAATGTTTAAGGTCAAAGTCGGTGATGCTTAGGACACTGGCAAAATCGAAATGCATCAGCAGGCCTCGGGCCTGACCAAAATTTAAAATTTTCGCAGCCCAGTCCGTGCCAGGCCGGTTTTTAGCAAAATTTCCTGGTCGACTCGGCGTCGCTCCGTGAACATTATTTGTCAAAAAAACGCGCAGACCACCCGCAGTTGCGTTACTCTTCGCAGGATGATCTCTGTAGGCTGAATAATCAAGGAGTTCTGTCACAATTGAATTTATTCGTGATATGAAACTTAATCGCCGGAACAATCCAAACTTAGAGCACTCACAAGCGTATTCAAAAGCAGTGTTTTCATGCAATCTTGCAACAAAAATATGAAGGGAGAGCTTCCATCGGCAGTGACAAGGTATCATTTTTTCGAACTGCAGCTGAGGGGATATCGGACTTTTTTGATGCATATATCCTCGTGAAGGCGGAAATATTTTGGACTACTGAATTTTCTTGAGCCTTTTAGAGTTGATAAGGGAAGAATGACCATTTGAAGGAGCTGTGAATTTTCACTTGAGTAACACTATTCTTTTGGGAAAAGTTGACAATACTTGGTCCCTGAACACGAAATATATGAGTGCGATTCGCAGTTGGTTAGCCAAGCGCGGTTAAAGCTAATTAATGATGCATGCCCATAGCGAGAGATGATCGGAATGCTCCATTCAACTGAGCAAAGCATTCTGTAATTACACCCCCTTGCATCGTATTTCGTCAACCTTACAATTGAATTCGTCAACCTTGCAATTGGTTTCGTCAACCTTGCATTTAATTTCGTCAAGCTTGCATTTAATTTCGACAGATGGCGCCGCGGGCAGATTTCAGCGCGTCTGATATATATCAACTGCGTTTTGAATAACTCTACAGCAGCATAACTAATCAAGCTAAAATTTTTCACAATTATGCTAGTACTATTACTATTTATGCCTGTCAAGTTTCATTAAATTTCGTTTATTTTATGCTGAGATATGATCAATTTAAAAAGTATCACTTTTTTCGGCCGAAGAAGGCAAGTTTGAAGGCAAGAAACTCTGGTAATATTCAATGAAATTCAGTGCGGCTTTCGGCATCTTATAGGGCTCTATCCAAATTAAATTTTCTTTCTTTAATCATCAAAATCTGATCTCAAAAACTGATTTTACAGATCTTGAAAGAAAACCCAAATTTCGCAAAAAAAGCGCGACTTCCGGTTTAAATGCTCATTTTTGGCGAAATTTGGGTTTTCTTTCAAGATCTGTAGAATCAGTTTTTGAGATCGGATTTTGATGATTAAAGAAAGAAAATTTAATTTGGATAGAGCCCTATAAGATGCCGAAAGCCGCACTGAATTTCATTGAATATTACCAGAGTTTCTTGCCTTCAAACTTGCCTTCTTCGGCCGAAAAAGTGATGCTTTTTAAATTGATCATATCTCAGCTAGAACTAAACGAAATTTAATGAAACTTGACATGCATAAATAGTAATAGTACTAACATAATTGTGCAAAGTTTTAGCTTGATTCGTTGAGCTGCTGTAGAGTTATTCAAAATGCAAATGATATATATTGGACGCGCTGAAATCTGCCCGCGGCGCCATCTGTCGAAATTAAATGCAAGCTTGACGAAATTAAATGCAAGGTTGACGAAACCAATTGCAAGGTTGACGAATTCAATTGTAAGGTTGACGAAATAAGATGCAAGGGGGTGTATTCGCCTCCATAGTATTAAAATCGTATCAGAAAAAGTTAAAATCTGCCACGTGCAAATACATGTTAAGCAGACCAAAGCTAATCTTTAAGTGAATGAACATTCTTTTGGTAAAAACTACTGTTAACAACAAATATCAGATTTTTCTCCACGTAGCTTGTAGTTTGGTTGGCTGGGCGCTGTGTTTTATTATTCCTGTTGGCTCACTGCATGGACAACGCATTCCATATTCGCTGAAAGATGCATCGTGTCTGACGTCCACTAAACTTGTTTTCTCAATGCACCGAGTACAGAAATCAGACATCTGGAGCAGTCTGTTACACACCGCCATCTTATAACCTTGAGCAAAGTGCTACCGTTTGTGAATATTTTCGTGCTTTCTGTAAAGTTTATAAAAATGTTTGCGTCCAATAGTTTATCCTCCCCGCATCGTAGAATACTTACATTCTAATGCACTCTGCTTGAAAGTTGCTGATTTTCCTTTAATGTCTTTGCAATTAACAATAGCAGAAATCAACATGTTTTATAAATTACACACAGTTCATAGAGTAAAAGGCACAATGACAATATCAGGTGATACATTCTTCAGGATCACGAGCAACTGCATTCATTACTCAGTGCACAAGGAATTCAAACTCTCCTGGATGTGCACTAAAAACCATAACACACATTAATCATTTGCACATTATCGAACTAATGTATGAGATTCTTTCAACGGATGTCACACCATCAAATGACGATGATCGTGGCAGCTGCATATGGATGAACTGAAAATACTGAAGTTTAGAAACCCAACTGCAATTCTTCGTCGCCCTCTGATGTGTAGCCGATTTTGAAAAGGGTCAACTTGTATCCATTCGAAGTCGATTTGGTGCAGAATCCACTTCTTGAATCGTAGAAATAGTGAGGAAAGTCGAAGCCAAAGTGTGCAGATGCATCCACGCCTTCGTCGAACTTGACAAGCAGTGCATTCCATCGACCACCGAGGT
>NIUQ01004426.1:0-13799 GCA_002796945.1 Plectus sambesii
TTGCCTGTCCATACAACAGACATACCGAAGAGCAAATATATAAGTGAGGTTTGAAGTCTCAATCCCAGGATGACTTTTCGACCTGTGAATTGGTTTGCAGAGTTTTTAAGGGGTAATATATATGATGGAGCATTTGTTACTAATAGAGCCGGAAGTGGTACCTCTTTTCACTTTTTAAATATAGGGGCCAATTTCATAAAACTTATGTGAACTGTATTTACATCAAAATGCATTTACATCAGAGCGCTGATTGATCACTGCGCGCAACTGATCAATCGCTGCTGTGATGTAAATGCATTTTGATGTAAATACAGTTGACATAAGTTTTATAAAATTGGCCTCAGTTTGAAGCAAGAACTTACGCTTGATGACTCACCTGATTGTGCAGCAAATGTTCTTACTTTGCATTGTTCTCGGTAAACAAAAAGAGATTTTGCAAATTGTTGGATAGACAAAAATGATAGCATTTGCTCAAACAATAACCACGCAATAACCTCCTGAGCCAGCAGCCACGCAGTCATGACGAGCTATTTATTATAAATGTCTTCATTGATTTCCGCTGCCAGCTCGACTTTAAAGCACGCGAAATACTTTTTTTACTACTGTATTCCTTTCGTATGCACAGTACGGTTTAGAGTGGACTAAAGTAAACGCCAAATCAGTCGTAATATCAAGCTTCTCACTTGCATGGGGATCGAGGATCCGTTCTGATTAAAACCATCTCAACTCCTTTGAATAAAAGGTCAGAGTTACGCGTTGCAGCACTGGGGCCAATTTCATAAAACATATGCGAACTGTATTTACATCAAAATGCATTTACATCAGAGCAGCGATTGGTCAGTTGCGCGAAGTGATCAATCAGCGCTCTGATGTAAATGCATTTTGATGTAAATACAGTTCGCATATGTTTTATGAAATTGGCCCCTGTATGCACGTAAATATGTATGTTTTCTGCAGTATATATTGGAGGTTTTGGTCTATTTATTAGTTGCTTTGGTAAGTTGTTGAAATGGCTAGCAGTTTGCCAAAACAATCCACAAACGACGATCAGCGTTGCAACGTAGTCTTTGTCATTGGCCGACCGGGCAGCGGTAAAGGTACTCAATGTTCAAGAATTGCGAATGTAAGTTTGATGATATTGGTACTTTTGACGTATGGATTATAAATAAGTATTGATTGATAGATATCAAGATAAAATATTTTGCAATAGATCACAAATGGGCATAACCACCTTCTCAGCGTAATCATCTCTAAATCCATATTGTTACTCTATTTGGACCTGGGTATAGGTAGGCCTTGAAAAGAGAGTCACAGTTGAAGTTAGTGAAGAGTTATGGGAGGATGGTTGCGCTGTCTTCCTTCCTCAGAGAGTTCTGCGACTGTGGCCAAAAAGTTTAGCGGTTGTTGAACGTTTTGTAGGGGTGAGTATGTTATTTTAGGACTAATGAAACACTAAGAAGGAAGCAGAGGCTCGCGCAATCTCCTTTCCGCGATCTCCCAGAGCCACACCCAGCCACTTGGAAGTGTTGACATATGGGAGAAAAAACCGCCCTCCCTCAACTGTCCAATGTTGACTGAGAAACAATTGTTACGATTCTGAATGTTAAAAGAAGCGTTTCGAAATTCTGCTCACTGCTATATTTTCGATTACTGTTAACATGCAGACCGCAGCTTAGAATCGGATTATTCACTCAAGAATCTTAACAGCAGTAGTTTATTTGAATTAGTTGCAGAAATTTGGTTTGGTCCACTTCAGCGTCGGTGATCTGCTCCGTAAAGAGAGAGGAAAAAGCGAAGAATTCGATCGTTTATTTGAAGAATGTAAGAACAGCGGAACAGATCTGCCCTTACCTATAACGATGGACATACTAAGCAAGGTGGCATAAATTTTTCATAGAGATGTAGCAATTGTTTTAATTCCGGTGTCGAAATTTTTGATCTCTATAACGTAGACTACATGCCGTACAGTTACATCCAGGCTTTGCTAATGTCAATATTTTGACAATTTTTATAGCAAATGTCACAAATGTTATAAAGAACCAGCGGATGAAAATAATTTTTAGCATGGGCAAGATTATTAGTAGAGAGTTATCATTTAGGGATAAAATTAACCGTGCTACCGTATACTTTTCGCGCCAAATATTATAGTAAACGTTGCACGTTGTCTTTTTAGTGTTTCGCTAACATTCAGTACGGTTATAAATGAGTATTTTTCCCTACTATGTCACTTTTTCTATTGAGGCGTAACCATCAAATGAAATCGTTAATTATCAGGATGTACTTGACACGCGATCAGAGGAAGGTTAAACGTCAGAGTTTTACACTGGCAGAATATTCTGTATGGCAAAGCATATAAATCGTAGTTACTTTATCAAAAAAATACTTCTTCGTCATAAAAAATTGCAGGCAATGTTCACGTCCTCGAGATCAGATACGGTTTCGGGACTGCTTATTGATGGATTTCCGCCGGATACAGAAAGTCTGAAAACATGGGAAGTAAATATGAATTCACTGACAGATCTCAAATTTATTCTCAAATTGAACTGTCCTGAAGAGGTACTAAGTTTGTGATCTTTTCCTGAAATGCGTTGTTATTATTTTCATATTTGAAAAACATCCTTTTAGTAGAAAAAATCTCCGAATCTTTTCTTTTGTAAGTCTAATTTTTATTAGGTATGCATTCAGCGTTGTCTACTGCGAAGACAAAAAGATCGGTCGGACGACATAGTGGAAATTCTTCGCAAACGAATTCACAAATATAATACTAATACGGAGACGCTACTACAGTATTGTCAGTCTTTGGGCACTCGAGTCATACAAGTTGATTCATCACGCGCCATGGCTCAGGTACAAGTTATTAAATATTATGTAGAGCTATGATTTATCCCTTTTAGGTTTACAACGACATGCGAGATATTTTTGAAAAATTTTGCATTACGCAAGATTAAATAATCAGACACTGATTCACAAGTGCGTGTGGATATAGGACCACAACATGGGATCATAGTTTGGCAACTTTACTGCATAATGGACTTTGGCTTTGGTTGAATAATTGATGTTCAGAATAAGTCCCTGAATTGTTTTTGAGAGGACTATCGAAAATATGTCAAACCGAAAAGGTCAATTTTCTAGCGCTTGTCCTGCTATGTTCCTGGGTCCACTTTTTGCTGGTGGGTATGAGCCCGTCACATGGATGTGATAGCAGAATAATCCGGTCGGCCGTCGCAAGCCTGACACTAGTAAAATTATGTCAGACCGAGGGACGAGAAAATCCTGGAGTGCAACTGCCATCAACTATTTACTGCAAGTTGATTGCTGTGGCCAACATGAATAAACTTGTTATTTGTTTCGTTAAGTATTGCTGAAGAATACTGGACAGTAATAACTCTTTGCTGTTCGTACACGTGTCACCAGCAAGTTATCTATCAATCTAAGAGCAAATTAACAACAGTTTTCGTTGAAATAATACGGATGCGTCCCCAATACGAGCTAGTGAGCATTTCGCTTTTCTAGTAAATTTTGAATGGCTATATCTCGGCTAATAATTGTCAAAATTGGACATTTCTTTTTCGAAAAAAATGGCAAAGCTCAGAGAATAGATGTGTTGATTTCAGCTCAATCTAATGAATATGAAAGAAGTTATTTAAAAACAAAAAGCGTCCACTACTTTTGAGACACCCTGTATCTCAGTTAGCAACAGTTAAAAGCAATCTGTAGCTATTTACGTTACGCTTTCAGTATTAAGAGTAGTGGAATTTCTTTAAAAACTCAGAACATCCAAGAATTAGAAATGGAATATGAAATAGCTTCAGGAAACTGCTAGATATCGTCCTAAGCGACTCTGTGTTGTAAATCACGGTGACTGGCCGTGTCCAGTGGGACGCTTGTCAAAACAATGGCACGTTCATGCACCATATTTATGACATGACTCTGGCGTCAGATTTATTTTATAGCAACGCAAAGTCTAACTTAGGCAAAGAAGGCGTAATAACTGCACGATAAAAGCTTATCATTTTTCATGGGTCAGGCTTAAAAGTCTTCGCACGGTTATCGCTTGTTCCTTTGTGCTGCAAACGTTTTTGGATCTTCACTTGCTTTATATACGCTTACAGCTACAATGCGTTGTGTCTGTGGTCTCCCTATATCCATTGCGTTAGCTTCGCTTGTCATTGCACTCCTTCAAGCTCAAACAATCGACCAAAATCTTACCAATACGACAATTGGTTTATACATTGATGCAATCGATTGTGTCGGTACGTTCAAACTGCAAAATAGATCGTCTATTCATAAAAGACGTTAACCATACTGATCTGAGATGATAGATTTACTTGTTTAAGTGAAAGTAGTACGGGTCAAGAATTCAATTTGATTCAGATGACGAGCGCCTCGTGAACGTTTCTGCGTCGATGACACCTTATCCGGTGCTTCTTGATGCAGCGCAGTTGTCGCTATGGCTTGGAGGAATAGCTGAAAAGAATGTCGGAGCAGAGCAGTTTGCGCGAAAAATATCAGCCGATGAATTTGTGCAGAACATCAGCATAATGTTCCGCATCGATCAGAGTCTTTCCTCCATTAGGTATATATTTTCGGTGCTAATCCTATGCAAGGGTGTGAACCCCTTCCCCAGACAACTTGTGAATGTGTCTCTTATAATGTGTCTCGAAAAATGCCAATTTATCTCATTGACTCAGCTGAAATAAAATTAGTGCCTGGGAAAGTAAATGCAGAGTCCTCACTGATTGTTTACAAGTAAATTAAAATAGGAAGGAGTTGTCAAGAGTAATCGCTTAGTCTTAGAAAAAATGATAATTTTGATTGTAAAGACGAATAACTTTAAACATTGCAGCCCTCTAGTGGAATCTTTCAACAACAGTTACATGTCTGAGTTTTTGCAATCGTCAATATTGAAAAACGTGCATGCTTTTCTGCTCGACGAAAACAGAAAAAATATGATGTTCGCTGCAGTCGACTTCCCAAACATTCCCTTTGCTTCTATATTAAACATAATTAGCAGCATCCTTCAGCCATCGGTAAGTGCATAATTTTTTGAGAATAAGATAACATTCCTGGATGTCAGATGTCTGCCGCAACGTTAATTCTGCGTCCTTCTCAATGGCTATAGGACAGAAGGCACTGATACATTACTTTCTTAATAGAACTTGTGAAGCAGCGAGCCTAAACGCTAGGCAAAAAAGTAAAAATTCATTCAAGTTTGTTATCGATAATTAAATATAATCCAAAAAATGAAGAATACAATATCATTAGATCAATATTTTATAAATTAAACATCATAACCTGTATACAAATTTGTCAACGGAAAGGAAATTAGACAATATCCTATGCTTAAGACTGCGACGGCTTGAATAAAAATTAGGATGCTGGGCTCGAGTCTGATGATCCTGCAGCTGCAGTTAAACATGGCGTGACCAAGATCCGCTTGTTTACTGTTGCAGGCATGTCAATCATTTCTTTTTCTTCTTTGATATTCTTAATCTTTTTAAATAATAATATATTTTGTTATCATTCTCTTGATCTGCCAACATGATATGTATTGATATCTTAGGAAAGCTCATTTTAGCAACCTTATGAGTTAGCCGTCAAGATTTATTATTCAACTACAACGATTGCATCCTTGAAATTTGTGGTTCGGATAGAGAGCGAAGCGATTGGTACGAGTTCTTTGCGAAGAAATTTCGAGCAGTCGTTTGTAACGCCCAAAACTTTATACTCTAATATAAATGAGAAACTACTTCAATGTCCGCCCGATTCCCAGGAAGAAATCGACTTGCATGGCAACAAAATTTGTAAATGTAATATGGCGCATCGTTCAGGACCATATTGCATGCTCTTATGCGACTTGGAGCAGATTGAACCTGAGTTACCTCAATGTGCAATTGATTATCAAGGACAAGACACTTGCAGTTTGACAGTGCGTGCATATATGACAAAGTGTGTAAATGTCACTGACAAAGAGCTTCTCAGTGAATATATTTCTGCCAATGCCGAGAGCCTTTCGAGTGTTAAAATTGAGTGGAAACTGGCAGAGTTTTTACCAATGGGCTCGTATTTTGTGAAAACCACTTTCCGAGATCAGTTTGACTTGCCTATAGGATATTTTGTTGAAGAAACAGAAAATTATATGAGACTAAGAGATCATCTAAATGTGACGCATATACAAGGAATAAATAATGCAGAAAACGAAATTTCCAACGGGCCAATAAACATGAAACCATTCGAAAGGCATACAGTAAATTTGAGCATCAGGAATACTGCATTTATCAAAGGTCAAGAGGAAAGCGACTTCATCGATATTGGAACTGTCGAGTTTTATTCCCCCGAGATAACCCCACCAGCGCCATTATTAATCAAACCAACAATCAATGACACTTTTATCAGTATTGCGTGGATCATTCCTGAAAATGAATGTCCAGGAAAAATAAGTCATTTCGAAGTTGGTGTTCAATGTTCGCCGGCTGGTGAAGCAAAATTGCACAACGGCTTCTTTGATCCTCCCTTAAAGTGTCGAGAAAATAAGAATTTTCCAAATGTTTTTGTGCCGGTTCCAAAAGATTGCGATGGCGATGACGTGTATGTTAAGGTGAGTGATTTTGATTGATTGACTGCGCCAGACATACGTACAATTTCTAATATGGACAGGGTCCGGGCGCGTACTTAAAACGATCCTGAGAGGCGAAATGAACTAAAAAATACGTATCGAGTTTGAACTCTGGGTGTACTTTCGGACCAGTTTCACAAACTGTTGCGAACTCATTTTTGGAAAGAGCGCTGATTGGTCGCTTTGGTCGGCTGTACCTTGGACAGAGAGGAACCTTTGCGCTTATCCCAACGGCGACGAATCAGCACATTTTCCGCAATTGCGCTTGCGTCAGTTGTGATAACAAAATTTTTTGAAAGCGATCAATATGGTATGGCATTGCACCCATATTGCATTTAGTATACTCTACTCAAAAGTAGGATTGATGTAAAGTTGAATTTCTTTACTTTGTACAGAGTTAGTAGAAGAGAATTAAAATCAAGTATTGTGTTCATATTTTGTACCTTGCAAGGTTTTTACAAAGTGCTGATCTTAATGATCCCGTGGCATCTTTGATGGGCTCCCATACCACCGATGATGCATACAGCGTTTTCACATGCACGAAATGAAATCCCACTCATGCGCATATGTGCTCCCAGAATTTGCTATATACTCTCTCCTGTCTCCGAGTCGAGCGAGCTCGCGCGTGTCCTGCACTAATCCACATTTTCAAAGCTTTTGGGTCCCATAAAGCGACCCACGCTGTTTGTACTCGATGACCCATTTTAGTTTTCCCTCTAATTGTTCATTTTGTTTGAGCGGTATTTTCAGTAATTTCTTTCTCCGTTTCGCTTCAGCTTCGCGTTGCATCAAGTGTGGGTTTCGGAAGATGGAGCAAAATTAGCCAAATCTCACCGCGTCCAGAGTCAGCTGTGCCGTGGTGGCTAATCATCTTGATAGTTTTAATATTACTAGCTTTGATCCTGCTAATTTTTGCTATAGGATTTGCATGCTACTACAAAAATTACGTAAAGGTAAGAAAATTGCCCATGAAAGATAGCGTTTCAATTTGTTATTCAAATGTGGGAGAAATCGGCTGTCTCAAAATTTACCGACTTTGGGGTGAGGCATCAGCAGAACCAGGTCCATTTCTACCTAATGCTTGCTAAAAAATTAAATGAAAACTATTTAGTAGAATTAACAGTATCGAAAAAATATCTATGGCCCCTTGCAATATGCAAAATTTCTTACTCCTTCCCCAGACCGGAAGAGTCGAAATGGTAACCTTCTCGAAGAGGGGATGGCCCGCCCTCCACCACTTCCTCTCCGTGACCACTGTTTGTACACGACATGATGGATTCATTCAAATTTAGCGCAACATAAGTTGGCATGAAATGTTTAAACGCTTATCCAGAAGACCACCGCCAAATCAACCTGCCCACCACGACAACGAAAGTGAGGAACTTTTGAACATATAATGGGCGCATCTCCGCTTTGAGAAATTTAACCTTTCGAAATTAGCCTCCAAGTTATTTAGGATGATCTTATTGCGAGCCATTATTATTTAGCAGTTTTCCACACTACCTTGCATGAATATTCAAAATTTGTTAATCATAATTTATCTATGGGGATACATGAGAAGATGCATTGGTACAACGCACAGATCAATATGGGACCAATTCTTTGAGAGTGGCAATTGAAATAACAGAATTAAAATAGTCCTAAATATGGAAGAATGTGCTTCAATCATTTCTTCTGTCTTAGTTGCAAAAAATGCTCACAGTAAAGATGTGCATAAAGGGGTTCATTTTCTTCGGTGCTGTTGGTTTCCTCAGTTCTTTCTCTCTTTTAAGACGATGCTGTTGCGTTGAGCACGTTACTCTTTCGTTGTAAGACCAAGCTTAGGTTTTTTGTTATTCTTAAAGAAATAATGACTGCAAGTAATCTACAATTTTTGTTTGCATGGGCCATCGGGAATGTGGAATGATAACAAAATTTGCAGCTACACCAAGAAGCGTTAATGACAATTCAGGCGTCGGCACTATTGATTCCTATGAAGAAAGCAACTTTATAAGTCTTCCAGTTGCACAAGTGACGACATAGGACTCAACTAAGTCAGAATACAAAGCACCAGTAACAGCGTAGTCATAACTAAAAGTTCTTTTCAATTATTTTTGAAAGGTGTACATTTGTGTCACTGATTTTGCGCGTGTATGTTGTTTGTGAGCCTTCATTTTAAATGCTCTTATCAGTAGTTCAACGGCTGCCTACTCGTCGTACGATAACCCATGATTGTGTATTGAATCGATCTGTCCTATAATAAACCTCTTCTATTAAACGGTCGTATTTCAATATACCCATGGCACGCTAGCGCAACTCAAAATAAATGTATCAAATCCTGACAGGAGATAACTGTGATTTTATTCCTGTTTGTAACACGCATTGAAAAAGTGCTAAAACACAAGGCGTTGCCTAGGAAATTAACAGCTAAAACATTTTTTTGGAATTCACCAGGAATTTTTGGTCTCTAACCTTCGCGGTCTTGCACAAACTAGAACTTTTGTCCATCGTCATCAGAGCGGATCTTTGAATTCTGTAAACAGGCATGTTAGTATTCAAAATAAAATGTGCACTTAAACAGATCGTTGTCTACATTACTATTGCAATCTGTTTCTGTCCACATTTACCACAGTTAGGAACACGTGTACTTGTCAGAAGGCGATTAAGATAACTCGTTTTATTCGACAGTTTTTAAACGCTATACGCGCAATACAACTGTACGGTATTAATGGCGCTCAAAAGGCGCTGTAAGGATGCATCGCTGCGTCTTCAAGCGTGTTTCAGCTAGCGATGGATATACAATGATGATCGATAGTTGGAAAGTGACGGCAAATTATTAAAACATTTTTCTAATCAGCAAATTTCAGTTCACTTTCATAAATTTAAACCTCAATTCATGCGAACTTTCATGTATCAAGCAAAATCAGCGCGGTTGCAACAAAGACAACAGTTTTTCATGAAATGAGCATGAACTTTAAGAAAGCAGCAATTGCGTAGAAATTACAAAAGCGTATTGATGGCCAAGTCTTATAGAACTCTTAAAGCAATCATAATTTATCGACCGTTTGACGTACAGTAGCTCTGTTTTGCGTCTGGCGTCTGGATGAACAGCGGTATTAACCGTCGATTGTTAGAGCATATCAGATCTACCGAATAGAACCAGCCGATACTGTTCCATATTGGATTGAATGATCTGGAATGTTCGAGAATAGAACTGCTGTTCCCACGTCGCATGACGATTTTTCTCGTTTAGCAGTAGTAGCTGCGCATTCTATTATTTTCATCATTAATAAGAAATTGCAGTAGAAATGCAATCATTGTTTCTCTTTTAATCTTGCAGAAAGTAGAAGAACCAAGAACCAATGATAAATCAGCAGTAGCAAAGAGCTTATAGCTGCTACTGCTGTACTGTCTCGCCTTTTTAAGAAGCGGCAGAGGGCATAGGCCCACCTGAGGTGAAGCCATCGCCAAAGAAGTTCTGGCGAAGAACGATGCTGAAACATCTGAAGGTTTGCACGATACTGCTGGGTACTCTTCTGGCAGGTAGTCTGCTCGTTAGAAAAGTTCGCTGTACGACTCAAGATGATCAGGTGACTGTGGAGGACGAGTTTGACGAGGTGGGTGAATGTCATTGCTCGGGATCATTGCATCGTTTTATTGCGCAACTGTGGATTCAATGGAACCAGTCATATTTTTGATATCAGTTAAACTTTTCGCTGTTTGAGCTTATTTATATCTGCAATTTTTGTAGTGTAAACGTTTCTGGTTGAAACCTACTGACGTCAAGCTAATGTTGAGTTCTGTCGATAATAGTGATACCTGCCATAGTTATTTTGCTTGTACAGAAAACCCAACTTGTATTTTCGCAGAGAATTATGAATATTTACTGCGTACTTATCGTGTTTCTTGCATGCTTAAATTTTCAATCTAAACCTGAGCCTTCAATAAATTTAAAGCATCTGCAATTATTGGGTGCCAAATGTGCATAATGATGAAATGGTTTCAGACGCTCACTTCTTCCCATGGTCATCATTCAAATGAAGCAAGTAAACCAACTACTATAAACGTCAATGCTGCTCCATTGGAAGCTAACACAAATCATATATCTGTAAGTAGTTTTGCTTCAGCTATGTGGGAGAATGGCGCGGTGAGCTATCTTAGTGCTCCATATATATTGAAATTTGTGCCTATTGTTTGCTGCTTTATTCGTTAGTAATCGCTTTAGTGTGGTCGTAAAAGAGTGTTCAAAAGGTTTTGATGAATATTCATTGCCTTTGTTGCATTTAAGGAAAAAGAACAAGGTTAAAGCTGTAAACGATAAGTTCATTTACGATTGATTGCCATAATTCTATAAAGTATCAAAAATAATCTCCGACCGCTAGTCCCTTGTAATTAATATTTCAAGAATGTAAGAAAGTTGTGTTTCAGGAAAGTTCTACAGTGGAAGCGGTATACGGTAATGGCTGTGGGCAAGCGGCCAAACGTCATTTGATTCTGCTGAGTACAATGGATGGAAAGGTGACGGCGCTGGACGCAATCAGCATGGGCAAGGTGGCCTGGGTCGCCAACGGCGACGAGAAACCTCTGCTCGCCGGAACTCTTGGCAATATTCCAGTGAGTACATCTTGAATTTGATTGATGAAGATATAGCCTAAATTTTTCGATCAGAAATCTTTGATTTAGTAAGACAATTCACTTCTAAAATCGATTCCGCCTCATTCTATTAATTTGCGCACTCACAAATCAGAAAATTTTTTCATTGTTGGTGAAAAGCGGCGTGTTCGCATCGAAAAGCGAGCTCATCTTTTCCAACTACGGTGTCTGGCCAGATCTCACTTTAATGATCGTAAAATTTTGAAAATAAATGGTAGCAGCGGAAATCACTGGTTTATGTAAATTCTCGGCAGAAATGAAATAGCATTATTGATGTGGGATAATATGTGCAGTGTTAACTCGACGGTACGTCCCACGCGCTAAATGCTTAAATGAAACGCTGCTTATCGTAGTGTCGCCGAGATTTTGCGATAGAGTCGTAATATAGAGTAATAGTGGTTCAGTGGGTTTGTTTCCTTGCGTCTTGCGTAAGAAAGAGGGGTGCTACAGTCTTTCTTTTATTCAACGACACAAGAATATAGTTATTGGGCCGGTGGCCACAAGGGTGAGACACGCGATACTTATTCGGACTATTGTAGCCCTTCTTATTAGATATCGTCGACCAGGCAAGTCGTCCTTTCGACCAACCTGCGTCGCGGTTCTTTTCGCGTCTGAGGTGTGCCTTCACCTCGCCGATCCGTTAACTTATCGAGGCGCACTCGTCCTACGTTGGTGTAATACAAAGAGGCGCTAACTAGCTCAGCGCGCAAGAGTCTCCAATAAATCAGACCGCCCAAGATACGAATGAGAAGTAATTAGCTTATCATGTGGGCCATATAGCAGCACGTCATTGTTAAGTCGTCCGACCCTGCGCCTCAGGTTCTTGGCAATTCATCAACAGGCCGCGCGCAAATACCACCAATTTGTCCGTCCACTCAAAGTATGGGTAGTCATTGAGAAGCGGAGGGCACAGGTAAGCAATCTCATCGCTACAAAGAGGGTGCCGACACAGAGGTATAAGCCAGCAGATGTAGCACGTAGTGAACGGCCAAGCAGTTGGCATCGTTCTCAAAGCACGCAAGCGCTGATAGTAAAGCGGAAGCAGCAGAAATAGCCCCTAGCTGGAAAGGTGCTTACTCCCCACATAAAGCTAGCAGATCAAGCATAACCCATTAACATTCTAGATGTTAGTGTACTAAGAAATCAATTGAGTTAAATATCGCGAATCTTACAAACTTCGCGACACGTAGTTACATTGTTTGATTGCGCGCATTATATTTCTCTTGATAAGTTTGCATTTTAATATACACCATGATATACAAGTCATCGTCAACGCAGTTTTAAAGAATTTACTCAAAGGAGTGTAAATTAGTCATTTCCTCACTATTAGTTTCATTCATTTATTCATTTGTAATTAATTAAAATTTTCGTTAGGATATAGTTAACATTGTGCGTATATATGAACATGATCGTATGGCCTGTCCGGATGTATTATGGTCATGCAGGGGGCGTATCGTCGCCATATGACTTCAGGATGTACAACTGGATACCTTAATAATGTACTATATTTCTGTATTTATTTTGTTAGTATGGCATGCGCACTATTATGTGAGCATCTGGAAATTTTATGTACCGCAAAAAGATTCGAATCCTTCTCAACTATTTTTCGAAATATAAAAGGGATAAGCAATAAATCTACACGTGATACAGACTCTGAATTATAATTCATCATCTGTGCATTAAATTTGATGAAAAATTGGTTAAAGTTAAACGGAAAAGTGAAGAATAAAAACGAATGAGCCTGTATGAAGTGCTCTCAAAATTTCTTTATGAGTAACAGGGTAACCATCTCACCTGAGATTTTCTCGGCTCTGTTCGTACTAAAAATACGATTAAGTTGGTGTTCTGTGGTATTATTTTAGGACCTTTGTTACTGATCGAAAAATTTTGACGATAATTAATTCAGCTTTCCTTGAACGGCGAGCCGTACCGTCTGGTGCCGGCACTCGACGGCAATCTGTACATCTACTCGGAGGGATATCTTCGTCCGGTTCCTCTGAGCACCGACGCACTCCTCAGTTCATCCGTCCATATCGGCTCTGACGCCGTTGCTGGCGGGAAAACTATCGAAACCACTGGCATCAATTTGAACAATGGAGAGGTGGGAAATGTTCGATGAGCGCTGGAGAGACTGAAAGACTGGCGTTTCTATTTTTTGGACGTTTTCTTTGTTAAGAATCTCTAGAAGAAAAATTCTTTGTAATTCAAGAATTATGGCCAGTAATTGCACAAACAGCGCCTTTTTGATAATTAGTTTCAACTATAGTCTTAGGCTTAAGAGAGACTTTCTCTAAGCATCGAGTTTCGTTTGGCACAATGAGCAAAAAGTTGTCAGATTCTGATGAAACATTGCATTCTGGGGTAATTCAGGTCGGGATTTCCGAAAAACGCATCAGAATTTTTCGAAAATATTTTCGTGTCGAGATATGGCGGGAAATTTAAATTGAATTAGACTAATACGGTAACGACATCAAAATTCCTGTTTCTGTATACCATTCGATAGGAAATGAAGAGAGGAATCTGAAACTGACCAGAATTTTAAAATTGGTGC